>CANNZV010005919.1:0-22311 GCA_947561585.1 Caprella mutica | reverse complement strand
GAGAGTATATTTTCTTATCACCTTCACAAATTTTCGGAAGGTTATATTTTACACGGCATTTACTTATTTATCTTCTTGTTATTAAACTCAGAAAGTATTCAATCAAATGGCCCAAAGTTCGTGGGACAATTGACCAATATCCAGAAACCTGCTGGTAGATTTTTAGGAGTGGTCAGGTCAAAGGTCATTTATAACTCAAAAGTGTTCAACAGAATAGAGTGAAATTTGATTGAACGATTGGTCAATGTCCAGGAATCATTTGGTTAAATTATGGGAGCGAGCTGTTAAAATTTCAAGGTCAAGGTCATTTATAACTCAAACAGTATTCAACCAAATTGAATGAAACTTGGTGGGACGATTGGTTATTATCCAGTTACCAGTTTATAGAAGAAACAACACACTTTATTTGTGTCTATTTCTACAAGGTATTATTATAGATTAATATTTTCAAAATAAAAACTGGGAAAGTTGTATGTAAGAAGCTGAGAATGTTGTTATAATTACACAAAATGATCCCATTAATAATATCAATCTATTGACCGGATGCGCATTGTTATAAAATAGTAACGCATCGTATGACCCCTAAAATAGTAACTAATCGTATGACCCCTAAAACAGTAACGCATCGTATGACCCCTAAAACAATAACGCATCGTATGACCCCTAAAACAGTAACGAATCGTATGACCCCTAAAACAGTAACGAATCGTATGACCCCTAAAATAGTAACGCATCGTATGACCCCTAAAACAGTAACGCATCGTATGACCCCTAAAACAGTAATGAATCGTATGACCCCTATAATAGTAACTAATCGTATGACCCCTAAAATAGTAACGCATCGTATGTCCCCTAAAACAGTAACGCATCGTATGACCCCTAAAATAGTAACTAATCGTATGACCCCTAAAACAGTAACGCATCGTATGACCCCTAAAATAGTAACGCATCATATGACCCCTAAAACAGTAACGCATCGTATGACCCCTAAAAATAGTAACTAATCGTATGACCCCTATAATAGTAACGCATCGTATGTCCCCTAAAATAGTAACGCATCGTATGACCCCTAAAACAGTAACGAATCGTAGGACCCCTTAAAATAGTAACTAATCGTATGACCCCTATAATAGTAACGCATCGTATGTCCCCTAAAATAGTAACGCATCGTATGTCCCCTAAAATAGTGTGTTACCTAGCTACAGTAGCTACAGTAGCAAGCATAAGTTAAGGGACAGTAAAAAAAGTTCAACATTTTCGTTTATTGCAAAAGAACTAGACAACGAAAATACGTGAAACTTGACAACAATGAAGGTTCACATACTGTGAGTATGTGGTAGAAATATTAGCAAAATCGAACAAGTATTTACCAAAATATATAACTATTGCCATCAGAGGACGAAAAAGACACCGAGCAAAAGTTAAGGGACAGTTATTAATAAACGGGTATAAACTGAATAATCTTTGTTTGAAAGACTGTTTCAATATATTGAATTGTTACTAAAGGTCATCAAATTATTGGAACAAAACTATCGCCGCCATTACACCTGCTACTCGGAAAAAAATATCTCTCTGTGAAAAACCCCTATTTTTTACCATAACAAGGATGAAAAGTCACTTTCTGAAATTGCAAGCATCATATAAAGATCTAAGAGTGTTGTGCATCACAATGTTAATCCTTTTTAAAGAGTGTGCTTCAATTATTACAAAACGAGAATCAGGAAGACCATCAAAAACTACCCCCAGAAAGGATCGTGCCATGGTGAAACTGTGCATAAAGGACTGTTTCAAGACTACAGCAGGTATTTTTCGCAAAATGAGTGAAACGCATAATCTCAATGTGTCCAGATTCAAGTTTGAACAGAGTAGGATTGAAAGCCTGGATGCTGTATCGAAGCCTGTGATATCGAAAAAGAACCAAACTGTAAGGCTGCAGTTTGCCAAGGAGCATGTCGTTTTGTCGAAGGAGCAGTGGTCCATGGTTGATTTCAGCGACGAATCTGTGATCGGAAGTAACAGCAGAAAGCACGTTCGAGGTAATCATGTAATGTCGGTGAAGACCTGTACCTCGAGTTCGTTAAGCAAACTGTGAAACTTAAAGACGACAGCATGATGGTCTGGGGCATCATCTCTGCAGCGGTAACAGGCCCAATTGTTCGTGTGCCTAGAGTGGTCAATGCTGCAGTGTATACGCAACTTCTCATCCACCATTGCATTCCATATTCGCAATCATTTGATACTCAACCATGCATTACTCAACCACGCAAATGAGTTTCTCTTATAAGCTGGCCTGCTCAGAGCCCCGAATTGAACCCAATTGAAAACATTTGGAAGGTAATTGGTGATGGTGCTCAAGAACGCAATCCCAAAAAATTAGGATTAACTGTGGTGATTCCTGAAAAAAGAGTGACAGAAGATAACTCCATAATTCTGCTAAAAATTTGTTGATTCCTGTAATAATCGATGCAACGAGGTCATCAAAAATAAAAGACTCTTTACAAAATATTAATTTTTTATATCTAATTAGCCAATGGTTATTGCAATAACAACTCTTCCTTAGCTTTTGCTCGGTGTTCTTTTTGGTCTCTGATGGCAATAGTTGAATATTTAGGTAAATATTTGTTCCATTTTCTAATATTTCTAGCAAACACTCACAGTATGTGTTTCTTTATTGTTATTAAGTTTCGCATATTTTCGTTGACTAGTTTCTTTGCAATAAACAAAACTGTTCAACTTTTTTCACTGTCCCTTAACTTATGCTCGCTACTGTATATCTACTGCACTGTGCCATACCTATACATACAATACAAGTCTAATGTCTATCTGTGTACTGGCTATAAATGAGTCTTATTATCTAAATAAGTACACAAAGAATAGTCTTGCGTCTCGCCAGAAACACTTATTATTTATATTGTGTTTTTGAAAAATAAAATACTAGTTAATCACTTAGCACAATACATTTATACAAAAAATAAGAGAGCAGTCCGTCTGTCTTCTGATTCTACATATTACATAAAAAGAGATTAGTATTAATCTATTATCGTTAGTTAGAAAGAACAGAAGATTTTACAATTATTGTATATTTATTTAAGGCGATACCAATTTTCTAGCAGTTTCTGGCAACTCGATTACACACCTACTAAAGCAGCCAATCAGAGACTTCCTGTGGATAGCTTTTCCTATAGATATCAGTTCTATATAATTAATAGGCAAGCCCATTATAATATCGCTTGTTTCAATAAAAAGATTTATGATCAAATTATTAAAACGAACACCCTTGAACCTAAATCATAATATTTATATATTAAGATGAGTCAGTTTGGAATACCTAATCCCCTTAACAGTCCTATACTCTAAAGACTCAAAGGTAATTATCCCAAACTGACTCATCTTAATATATAAATATTATGATCACGGTTCATGAGTGATTTGTTTTAATAATTTGATCATAAATCTTTTTATTGAAACAAACGATATTATAATGGGCATGTCTATTAATTATATAGAACTGACCTCTAAAGGAAAAGCTATTCAAAGTAAGTCGCTGATTGGTTGCTCTAGTAGGTGTGTAATAGGGTTGCAAGAAACTGCTAGAAAATTGGTATCTCTTACTAAGTAAATGAACGGAAGAGATGGAAGAGAAGGGGGTAGCGTCCCTTGGCCCTCGAACTGTTGTAATTTGGATTATGAATTATCTTTTTTTTCATTTTTACCATGTTTATCATTTTTGCTACTTGCAGTTTTAGAGGAAAGAGCAAGGGTTATGCTCTTCAACTACGAGGTCTTGAATTTTGTGTTAGGTAGACTCGCAGGCATCATTTACTATCACCTCTCCATTTCCCTTTTCCATTCGTGAGTGCAGCCACCGGTCTTTCTTTCCTTTTTCGTCACATTCTACTGCATTAACTTATTAGCTAATCTGCATTCATGAGCATTGTCACAGGGGTGCAATTTACCGGGGTAGAATATACCGGGGTGAAACTTAGGCTATACCTAGGTGCAATTTACCGGGGTAGAATATACCGGGGTGAAACTTACCTAGGTGAAATTTACCGTGGTAGAATATACCGGGGTGAATCTTAATTAGGTGTAATTTACCGGGGTCGAAAATACCGTGGTGAAACTTACCTAGGTGCAATTTACCGGGGTTGAATATACCGGGGTGAAACTTACCTAGGTGGAATTTACCGGGGTCGAATATACCGGGGTGAATCTTAATTAGGTGTAATTTACCGGGGTCGAAAATACCGTGGTGAAACTTACCTAGGTGCAATTTACCGGGGTCGAATATACCGGGGTGAAATTTACCTATATTGGTATTTAACAAGATGAACGGATGTGACTTCATATCAGCTTTTCCCTTAAGAGCTTATGGGGTTATTTATAATATTCAACGACTGATTCGAAACTAAAGGTTACAACTACTTGAAATCGTTGCTGTTAAAAGAAAATAAATACAAGTTACTTTGAAGAAACAGTCACAAGAACAAAAAATCTCCTTCGGTGAGGATGAAAGGGGCAGTAAAGTTAGTTAAATAGGGGCACTCTTTGTAAAAAATATGTTACTAATTATTTATATAACTTATATACTTGTAAAAAATTATTCGTATGAAATACAACGAACAATCAGAAAAAGGTTGTTATTATACGCATATAACTAGTATATATGTTCAGCATCGGTAAGTATATAGCGCTGCAATCTGTTTCTTTACATAATCGACTGTCTTCTTTTACAAAGTTTTAAAACAATAACTGCACTCGATCCTAAATTCACGTTAATGATTGAGATTACATATTAAATATAAAATAAATTTCATATAAATTAAACTAGAACGTGAATAAAAACAAACAAACAAACATTTCAAAGTTAGCGATATCATGTACCTCCAACTCTATCATTTGTGGCCGGTACCTAAGATGTTCATGAGAAGATCGTGCTGTAGTTGAGAATAATTTTAATTCGATTAATATACATCATTTTATTCTATAATTAGTGTCCCATTATCGATTTATCAACAAGAATGAAATAGTTTGTTCAAATGGTTACTGCCTCTTTAGTGTCATAACTTAATGCTCATGGTTGTGACGAAAATAGACATACAGGTTAATCCTTTGACAGCTGACCAACTAAAAGCATTGAGTCATATTCTGAGGTAGTGAGTTATAATTCTAAGTTATAATTCACTGACCGATGACCAGGTAAAAGTAAGTATCTTATTCTAAGGTTTAATCCACTGATCTCAGATAAACTGAAAGTATTGAGTAATATTCCAAAGAATAATCGACTGACCGCTCACCAACTAGAAGCATTTAGTAATATTCCAAGGTATAATCCATTGACCGCAGATAAACTACAAGTATTAAGTTATATTCTAAGAGTTAATCCACTGACCGCAGATAAACTACAAGTATTAAGTTATATTCTAAGAGTTAATCCACTGACCGCAGATAAACTACAAGTATTAAGTTATATTCTAAGAGTTAATCCACTGACCAAACAAATGTATTGTGGTCATATTCTTAGGTGTAAATCCACTTATGAGCTTAAACTACAGCACTTGAATAGTTTAGTTATAATCTTGTTAGGTAGGTGAAATAAAGTAGCTATATTTTAGGATGATTGATTTAGTACATGATATGAGATAGATTAATGCGAGAACTCATAGTAATTCATATTTGCAGACAAGTCTATAATTAAATCACATAATTTACTGTTATCACTGGAAGGACTGAAGCACGAGATGTTTGAGTATATGACAAATGACTTGGGACTTGATATTTAGCAGCATTGGTAGGTAGAACTAACCTAGAATTAAGGTTTATGCGAAATATATCTTTAACCATTTTTAAAGTATCGTCTATGTTTTTCGCACATACTTTATGACAAAATAACGTTTCTATAATCTGGTGTCAATACCCATGAAAAAGCATACATAAATGTTCAAGATTAGTTTCGTTAGCGTCTGTAAATTTACGCCGCAGATCGCGTAGAAAGTGCATTGGGAAATGATCTTGACTTGTGGAACGATTAGTACAGTGTGTTTCTTTTTTTTTTTTGCAATGCTTTGACCCCCAACTAGTAATATTTGAAATAAGAATTTAGAGGAAGCAAATGTATTTTCTAGAAGATATAGCTTGGCACTTTCAATTCATGTATAACAAACTTATTTTAAACACAATGGAAACTCTTTTAAATGCTATTTACAGAAGGTGTTGAAAATGGTCGCCGGAATCCTCTAGGCAAAGTCTTGCTCGCCCTAAGACGTTCTTCGTCACTCTCTTAATTGTTGTTTCGTCAAAATTCGAAGACGAAAATCCACATGATATTGTTAAAAGAAACGATAGAAATGACAAAAAAGTAATGATTTTTGTTGTGATTGTGGAAGGTAGAATTCTATTATCCATGGATTCATCGATGACGATGGCCTTTGTGTCTCGTTTGATGGTTCCTGTAACCTGGTTTTGTTCAAAGACAGAGTAAGGCCAACTTATTGGGCCGCTGCTGTCTTGAGCTGCAATTAGCCACCCATTTACTAATATTTACCAATATTTCTTTCGAAGAACGAAAGTTACCTAACTAGTGCTCATAAAAATATTAATATTCTACCTAGAGATGATGAAATACGAAAATAGGCTAGTCGTACAAAATGAGCAATCTCCAAATTTAATGCTAACTATTTTACATGAAATAAATATGTATACCAAGGGCAGATATCTCAACTCAACAATGACTTCTCACCAAGTAACTGTTTAGGAGAAGAATCAGTTTTGCGTCAAGTGAAGCAACCATTCCCTTGGCTACTTCGCATCAGTTGCAGATAGTAGATAAAGTCGTTAGGTGCCTAAAAGTCTATGGTCATGCGGAGATAGTAGTGGTGATGGGGCAGGGAATTATTTTTACGTACACACGCACTAACAGCACTCAGCTAGTGGTAGTTTTGTAATCGTGTCTATTATAACAGCGGTAAACTACCTAGTTTGTTAGTTTAAATTTAGCGTTAGACAAAGAGAAACTGTAATCAATCTTCAGAGAATGAGAAAGGGTCACCAATTTATAATGGTGGTCAAATCACAGCAAAATAATATTTTAGATTTAATTTTACATTTAATTAATTTATTAATTATTAATTCATCCTATTTGTGAGAAATTGAGAATGCCGAGTTGAGTTAATGATCATACATCGCTACACACTGACCAAATAAAAGTATTGTGGTCACATCCTTTTTGATATGCTCTGACCATTGACTAAGATCGAAATCCCGGTGTCCGGTTACAATTGCTTCTCTGTTAATTGGTTATCTTTATCATTTTACCAGACAATTGTCACGGAAATCTAATTTAACAATGCCTTCATATATATTAGGTTTTGATTAGTTTTTTCATATTGAAGACCACAGTAACTAGGTATATAGAAGTAATAGAATTGGGAAGTAGTGCCTGAAACCAATCCTTTCATAACACTTAGAAAAGTTTTATCTAAGAGAGACATCACAGACTGGAGCTGTTATCTATACTAGATATTACCAATAGTTTTGGTTTCTAATACTAGTAGAATCTACTAGTTATAGGTAGATAGCTATAGAATTTTTCATAATATTATTTGAAAGAATAAATTCTGATTAGTTAGTATTTTGTATGAAAGAACATGAAAAAATTGTTATAATTACCCAAAATGATCCCAGTAATATTATTGACCGGATGCGCATTGTTAACTTAACAATATTACGACACTTGCTCTGAATGCTTTCGTTGCGTCATACATATACATATATATATATAGCTTCTATGTACTAGCTATGTATGAGTTTTTATTACCTAAACGGTAACAAGAAGAATAGTCTTACGTCTCATCAGAGAAACTTGTATTTTTTTACAATAAAAAAAATAGTTTATCGCTTTACATATTATAATTAATTTAGAAACTAGATGACGGGCACTCATAGAGTACATACCTTCGCTGCCGCTTATAAATGACCTTGACCATCAAATAATTTTGCTTGAGTTATAAATGACCTTGACGTTTTACCCGTTTGATCCCAAAATCTAACCAAATTGTTCCTGGTGATTGACCAATCGTCACACCAAATCAAATACTTTATTACCTCTTTGAGATATAAAAGACATGGTGCAAGCAAGATCTTTGGCCTGATCGCTTTCAAGTGGTTCTTGGACATGGGCCAATCGTCATACCAAATTCCCGGCAATTTGGTTAAATACCTTTTTTGAGTTATGCGAATGACAAGATGACATATAAATGAATGTTGCCTAATATATAACCTTCTGCAATTTTCGAAAGTAATAAGAGATTAAGAGTACAGTCCATCTACCGATTCATCTAAAGATAAACATAATATTATCTCCATATAGAAATTAAGCATAAGAAGCGCTTATAAATTATATGTTATAATTCTGTTTCAAAGTATTCCATGTTTCAGAGTATGTCATTTAAAGCCAATTATTTGTTTTCAGCTGAATATGATTTTCTCATAGTTAGTATTTATACTTCACTCAATTGCATGTACTCCGCATGAAAGAATAAATATATATAACTGTATTGATTCTGATCGTTATAGTAATTCTATTTAAAACTTAAAAATAAACTGTGTTTCAATTTTATCTTCCTAGGAACAGTTGAAGTTAAAGTTTGTTGATTCTATATGGAAACAACCATTAAATTGTTGAATATTTAATAATCAAATTTTTTATACCAATTTTTACGTTCGCAAATTTGCAGAAGGTCATGTTTTACCCGGCATTTATTCATTTATTTATTTACCATCTTGTTATTCACTTAACTCAAAAAGTTTTCAACCAAATTGCCTGAAATTTGGTGAAACGATTAGTCCATATCCAGAGAGGTCAAGGTTATGGTCATTTATAACTCTAATAGTATTGAACTATATTGCATAAAACTTGATAAAACGATTGGTCAATATACAGGAACCATTTTGTTAGATTTTGAGAGCGATCGGGTCAAAGGTCAAAGATCAAGGTGACGGCTATTATTTTGTAACTCAAAATTTTCAACCAAATTATTTGGGAAGATTGGTCAATGTCCAGGAACCATCTGGTAGAATTTTGGGAGCGATCCGGTCAAAGTTCAAGATCAAGGTCATATATAATAAATTTTAGTTAGTTAATTAGGACTAACATTCATTTACTTTTTTAATTTATCACCTCTGTCATTCAATTATTGTTAAATACATTGTGAGGGATAATGGAACAAAAGTACATCTTTTTTCTTTGAAACGTGTATATTGATTTCTTGAGAATTTACTAATTTCACATTTCCAAAAATAAATTTGAAAAATCCTAATTGTTGTAGATATTATAAAATAGATCTGGGCACAAGACAAAAAATTCATAAGATTTGAATATAATAGGAAATTAGAAAACTGTGATTTTTGGAACTAACATCATATACGGAGACTCTTTTCTCTGATAGTACCTACTATTCAAGTTTAAACTTAATCAACAATTGAGTATTATAAATCCTCTTAAATATCGAAGACAAATTTTCCCCCAGTATTTGAAGTAAATCCGGAAACCGCCACGATCACTTGGTCCAAAATGTTTGAGTCATCATTTTGGACCTGGTCCGAATCAGGTAAGATGAGTTCACAGGACAGGATATCATCACACTCCTTCAGATTCAACCAATCAGCGGAGGTGATTTCGTTCTCTGGAAGGAAAGAATATTTGTTTTGAGAAGTTGATTGATAGTAATTAATGACTGAATTTTAGTACGAGAGTTACTTATACCCTTACCAACAAGATTGAGGAGAAATTCTTCAATATCTTCATTCATCAATGGCTCATCTTCCTGTTGATGAAAAATAACCATAAAATAAGAATAAGTTCATTTATGTTAGTTGATTCATACGGATTTTGCTGGGATGCTGGGACTGGAGCAGAATTTTATTTCATGTTTACTAGTAACTACACGGAAAGCATTCAATCAACACTATTGTAAATTTTAGTTTGCACGATATAAGAACTTACAATTTCTACGCATATTTCTTCACAAAATCTTTTTAGGTTTTCATCCAGTTCAAGATAATCAACTGGAGCAGTGGGAGCTTCCATTTCCATTTCCTGCAAACAGAGAGAAGGAATTAACATTACATCCTTCTAATTAAAGATATAAGAATTTAATTCTAATATATGTACCAAATTAACAGTTTTAACTAATTATTTTAACATACAGAATTTTATCCAAATGAAATATATGTTACTGTACCCGGATTTATAATATTTTTCGGATCTATGATTTTGAAAGCATATTGTTACAATCCTAATTGTTGTCATCAGGATTCTCCACTTGAAAATTTTCTTAATTAAGTAGTAGTAAATACTTATTAGTTGCCAATTATCAATTAATGATATATATAGAGCTTCACTATGTGAGATAATAAAGACTTTTATTAATAATTGATCACGAATCAATAATTTTATATATTGATAACGTTAATTAAACATATTTTTACAGTAAAATACTAATAACAGGTGTCATAGGATATAACCGGTCACTTGAACGGAAAGAAAAGTTTGAAAATTCATAATGAAAAATAAAAAGTTTAAAAAATTGAAAATATATAAGATAGTTTGAGCGACTGATTACAAATACTGTAGCTAGTCATATCCTAGAATCAAGAATGTAGAATCTAGATATTTCCTAATGATAGTGGTGATAAAGGAAAAAGTATTGGAAATGATCAATTATATACATATAATGGAAATATAGTGTATGATGGAAATAATTCGTGTAAAAAACAATATGCAATTTATTATATCACCCATTGGAATAATTAATTTTATAAAATAACAATACATTATGAACAAAGGAATTTTGATCTTGTAAATTATTACTCATATAGAAATACAATGCATATCTTTATCTTTTAAGTTAAGAGGCCTGGTAAAAATCATATGGGTGGCAAATGTCCAGTCACGATTTCCAATGGTTCCACCCTAATCACCACACCTGCACTCCCATGTTGACGTCAAATTCGTCGACTGCAAAGAATATAGACTGTGACACTATAGACTATAAGACTATAGACTATAAAACTATAGAACTACAAAACTATAGACTATAAGACTATAGACTATAAAACTATAGACTATAAGACTATAGATTATAAGACTATAGACTATAAGACTATAGATTATAAGACTATAGACTATAAGACTATAGACTATAAGACTATAGACTATACTGCTATAGTGCACAATGTGTACAGTAAATGCTGTACAGAATTAACTGTGGAGATTTCTGTTTCAGAAGTAACTAATCGCTTGAATAATAACTAGTTATTATTAACTAATAACTAGTTATTAGTTAATAATAACTAGTTATTAGTTAATAATAACAAGTTATTAGTTAATAATAACTAGTTATTAGTTAATAATAACTAGTTATTAGTTAATAATAACTAGTTATTAGTTAATAATAACTAGTTATTAGTTAATAATAACTAGTTATTAGTTAATAATAACTAGTTATTAGTTTCAGTGGGGGTGAAACAATGGCAAATATATGGAAATAAGTCACACTAAATCTATTAAAAGATGTAAATTAAACGGAAATTAAAATATAACTAAAAATATGGGTCAGTTACGATTTATCGGTCAGTTCCACATTTCCGATCATGTATAGAAAACAATAAATAATTAATATTTTTCGACTTTTAGATGCTTTATCTTGTATGACTGAAAATCGGTAGTTACCCTCACCTTTCAATGTAAACACAAGAATTCTGAATTAATAAACTAAATGAATTTAGGTACTCACGTGAGAATTGTGTGACTCACGTCAAATAAAAGGTTTTTTATTAACAAAAACTTAATCTTTAATATAAATATATTAGAATTAAATCTGAAATTAAAAAGAAACTAATGATATGACTATTAAATCCTTGTAAGTTTCACCAAAAAACTTCCTTAAAAGTTGAATTACATTCCATTGGTTATTATTTTGAGGTGATTAGCAAAGTTCTCATCGCTCCTAATAATCACTATTGAGTAAACACCAAAAGTTTATAATTATAATCGTTACATTTCTATGAAAGAGAGGGTTATGTTGCACTATGCGACGCACTACTCTATGTAGGTATGTTGTCTATGCAGGAGGGTACAGCATGTTGTCTCGGCACTAGCGACGCACTCAATCTAACACCGTAACCCATCCGATACTGATTCCGCGCACGTGGACGCTGCACTCACGTCCGAGACAAATAGATAAGATAATGAAATGCTGAGGGAATCAAAGGAAACGAAAAACTATGACTATTGCTTGTTAAAACGAATGCTACGAATTGTCAGACAGTAGAATATTTCCAGTAATATGTTTTTCAATATAATCATGAATCATTTTAACAGGTTATATCTAACTTAGTATTCCTGATACCTACCTACAGGTACCAGGGATCATCTTAATATACAAATATTAATTATATTATGACCTAGGTTCAAGAGTGATTTGTTGTAATAATTTAATCATAAATCTTCTTATTTAAACAAGTGATATCCTAATGGGCTTGCTTATATTAAAGAGAACTGATATCTATTGAAAAAGCTATCTACAGTAGGTCGCTGATTGGCTGCTTCAGTAGGTGTGTGAAGCAGTTGCCAGAAAAATTAGTATCTCTTATTAAGTAAATAAACACTAATAGTAAAAGCTCCTCTTCTTTCTAACTAGCTATAAAAGATTAATATTTATCCTTTTTTATAAAATCATAGAATTTGTAGGAAAAATTACGTATTTATTCTATTAGATAATGAATTATTATGTAAGACAATAGCTAGTAACTAACGATGTTGCCGTGATACTTGCATGTGTCATGGTACCAAATAAAAAAATGAGATAAATAATTATTATTATAAACATCAATCATTCATTAATATTTAATGTAATACTAAGTAACTTTCATATTTTTCTATTAAGTCAAACCTTTTGTAGGCCAATCATTTTTTACTACACATGTGATAGAACAGCAGAAATAAAGTTTGTGTGAACGCTCTTATCAGTTGAGGTATTTTTAGTTTTTCAATCACAACCGGACTATCTTCGCTATCGCTGATACAGTAGTGATAGCAACTGTAAGATGATGTAACGTACCTAGATTTTCAAATAATATTGCTCTACTGCTCTTAAATTAAATGCTTAACGTAACATTAAGATTTCCCATGTAAACGTCACTTGGTTTAATAGAGCTATTTTTTTAAACGTAATTGCAGGTTTCATACATGCACAGTTATCAGTCTCACACTTGTTGCAAAATATTCCTCTGTGCTATCGCGTTGAATAATTTAAATTATAAATTTTTGACGTTTCTTTTTCTGTTATATTCAATGCAATATAAATCAATAATATGAACGTTTTGTTAATAAACATTCACTTTTACACATAAGGGCCACATCTGTTATTAATTGTTCGTACGAGTCCTCAGTGTCTTTATCCTGAAGTTATCATTGGTGAATGGAAGAGAAGGGGGTAACGTCCCTTGGCCCCCGAACAGTTGAGATTTGGTTTACGTATTGTTTTTTTTTTCATTTTTACCATGTTTATCATTTTTTTTACTTGCAGTTTTAGAAAGTAGTGCTAGGGTTATCCCAGGCAACAAGGATTTTTTCCCGGGATATTATGGGAATATTCCAGGAATATATCCTTCTTCCAAGCGATATTCCCTTAATTTTCCAGGAATAATACTTGTTGCTTGGGATGCTCTTCAACTACGAGGTCTTAGATTTTGTGTTAGGTAGACTCAAAGGCTTCAGTTACTATCATCTCTTCATTTTCCTCTTCCATTCGTGAGTGCAGCCACCGGTCTTTCTTTCCTTTTTCGTCACATTCTACTGCATTAACTTATTAGCTAATCTGCATTCATGAGCATTGTCACAGGGGTGCAATTTACCGGGGTCGAATATACCGGGATGAAACCCACCTAGGTGCAATTTACCGGGGTCGAATATACCGGGATGAAACCCACCTAGGTGCAATTTACCGGGGTAGAATATACCGGGGTGAAACTTAACTAGGTGCAATTTACCGGGGTTGAATATACCGGGATGAAACTTAACTAGGTGCAATTTACCGGGGTAGAATATACCGGGGTGAAACTTAACTAGGTGCAATTTACCGGGGTAGAATATACCGGGGTGAAACTTAACTAGGTGCAATTTACCGGGGTTGAATATACCGGGATGAAACTTAACTAGGTGCAATTTACCGGGGTAGAATATACCGGGGTGAAACTTAACTAGGTGCAATTTACCGGGGTTGAATATACCGGGATGAAACTTAACTAGGTGCAATTTACCGGGGTTGAATATACCGGGATGAAACTTAACTAGGTGCAATTTACCGGGGTAGAATATGCCTAGAACTATGTATTATAAATTGTATGAATTCTCAATTAATAATATATTATTAATAACTAGGCAATGTATAAAAATGTCGAATGAATATTATTATTTGTCATATATCACACTAAGTATGATAAAACAATAGGGTTTGCAGTAAGGAATGGTTTATAATGAATTTAATAATTTATTTGATTAATTAAAATCAAAATCTCACTAATCTATCAAACTAAAGTAAAAGAATAATAATTTAATAAAATACCTATGGTAAATCATTTCATTATATACAGTCAAAACCCATTTTGTTGAATATATATGACCGCAAACATTTAAAATAAACATTTCATATAAATTAACAAAGCAATTGAAACTAATATAGGGTTAATTTAAAACTGAATATATTTAACATTCGATTGTCAGTTATATGTGTAACAAATAGGTAATTTTACGGTCATTTGCAGTCTAGACAGTCTTGAATACTAGATCTGATGCCAGAAATGAGGAAAAAATTGAAGGGTCAATTACAGTGATTCTGCAAATAATATTGGTAGCCTCTTTACATTAAATGACAGAATATCACAAAGAATATTCAGAAATTAAATGAAAATATTGATTACGTTTGGTAAAGGCTGTTAGAACACAAAGATATACCGTATAGGCGTATACTATAGAAGTGTGTACTGTTCGGTATATGATTTCGTCATGTTATGTACGAAGTAGGGGAAATGAGACCTGTACAAAATAAGAATATAATTATATTGCTTTTTTTTTAATTAACGTCGTCCTAAATCGAAAAAAATGTATTTTCGCGTTATTCATATACACATTTTCATCGTTAAATGCTGATTCTTTTGGTATAAGTGTCATGTATTGTAGGTCAAACATTGACCGCTAGAGAAGTTAATTAATAGGCCTGGGACAATATTCTTTTAAAATCATAGATCCCGAAAATATTATAGACGGAGTGAATTTAACACTATTGAATCGTTCTAAACCAGCGGTATATGGTATTTGTTACCATTTCATTTTTTTTTCGTCTATGATATTCTTGGGGTCTATGATTTTAAGAGTATAATTATTGTCCCATCCCTGATAATTAATGTCCTAACGACAAAACATAAATGTCTGCATTAAAAAAATTGCTTATTTTCAAAATTATTGTTATTCATTATAACTATCTAGCTTCATGATTTAATGAGATTTTCTATTTATCTACCCTGAAACTATTTACTGTACATGATAGTGTAAATTAATTAACTCATCACTTAGAAATATATTTATAAAATATTTCATTCAAACCCCTGAAATTAAATTTGCGAGGTAGGTACCCTTAATGTTAAATATTGATATTAAAAGTATCTTCAAATGAGGTTATTACAATAATCATTATAATTATAGGTATCAGAAATTTTAATAAGCTTCATAACTGGTAATTTAATTTGAAATACACTACTTGAGATACCCATTAATTATCAGTTTTCTATGAACTATGAGATTAAAAGTATATACCTAACAATATACTTTTATTTCTTTGAGTTATACAGCATTTACCAAACGCAATCTTTAGTTTCATTTAATCCCTGAATATTTTTAACTTAGTATTTTTTCATTTAAGGAATAGGGTCCTTTTCTCGTTTGTTGATTTCACCATCTCGATTTACCACCTCTATCTTTAATAATTTGTTAGCCATTTTATGTGGAATAATGGAACAAAATGTATCTGGAATATTGTAATGGAAGACATCACATACAGAAAATGACTAGGAACTAACTAGAAAAGCTGGTCTTAGTTATTCTGCAACTAGAACAACCCTCGTCATATAAAATACACTGAATTAAAAAATTATATAAAATATTAATAAAATGCTCAGTCAGGGCAAACTAACTATGCAATCTAAATGTAAATTTACAAATAGAACACAGCCATATATAGTTTGAACTTTAAAATCTAGACAAAGTTTAAATACCACTTAAGTTGATCACATTATTATTAATATCAATTAGAAATATTTATTTATCAACTTATTGAGAATACAGATGGATGAAAGCTATTACCTAATTCTACTAGAAGTGAAGCTTAATTTGTTGACTCTAAAGTCTAATGATCACAGCAGTAACATCAATATATTTTATTTTACAATAATTCATGATAATAAGCTACTTTAACTGAAATACTTCATACTCTGAAATAGTAATTTTAATTAAATAAATATCTAATTTTGATGAGAAATTAATTGATACAACTTGAGTTTATTATGGAAAGTTTCAAGATGGCGTTGGAGTTGTTAAATAACGATTATTAACGAAAATTCTGTTCATGCTCTAAATTGCGATCCAAATTTTCTTGAAATTATTTAACTAGTTAGTTCTTATACTAATTTGGATTGTCATTTTCCTTTGCAATGTCTTGTTACAATGCCAGAGTATTTCTAGTCTAATAAGCACTGGAAGTTTTACTTCAACTATTGAGCATTATAAATCCTCTTAAATATTGAACACAAATTCGTGCTTAATGTTTGGGGTAAATCCAGAATCCGCCACGATCACTTGGTCCAAAATGCTTGAGTCATCATTTTGGACCTGGACCGAATCAGGTAAGATGAGTTCACAGGACAGGATATCATCACACTCCTTCAGATTCAACCAATCAGCGGAGATGATTTCGTTCTCTGAAAGAAAAGAATATTTGTTGTAGAATTTAATTGAAATAAATTAATGACTAGGGATTTTAATGTGAGAGTTTCATATACCCTTACCAACAGTATTGTCAAGAGATTCTTCAACATCTTCATTCATCAATGGACGAGCAGTTGAATCCTGTTGATGAAAATAAAAACTTGAAATAAGAATTTATCATAGTAAGATAATTTTAAAAAATAATTCCAATAAATATTGAATATATTATGATATTTTCACATGAGGTGAAAGAAGACCATTAATTAGTGATAAATCACACTGCGTATAATATATATTTAGAATTCATATCCAATTAGCAGACGTAAAAAAAATAATATAACAAATTAAAAAGAATTTGACAGTGGTCATAACACTAGACCTGAAACTGTAATAATTTGAATCTTTATAATCCATTTTGGTAAATTAGATTGAATCATTAAAAAAAGCCAAATTTTTGCATGTAGAGTTAGGGGATAACGCTACAGTTATTCTGTGTGATCTTCAGTACAAGAAGGAAATCACAATTCCTATCGCCTGGACCTCTTGCTCATAGTTTTAGAAGTTACAGATTCTCTCTGGTGAACAAGAATCACCAACATAACAATACCTCATATCCAACTTAGTATAGAAGAATACCTTTAATCAAGTTTATACGTCGAATAAATTTTAATAAGTAAAGGAACACAGACTAAAATATACTAGGACTCCGAATGAATAATAGATAACTACCAGACATCATGAAAGCTCATTTATGTTTATACGGATTTTGCTGAGACTAGAGTAAAATTTTGTTCGTGTTTACCAGTAACTACACGGAGAGCATTTAATAAACACTCTTGCTAATTTTAGTTTGCACGATATAAGAACTTACATTTTCTACGCAGATTTCATCACAAGCTAGATTTTCTTCCAGTTCAAGATAATCTGCTGGAGCAGTGGGAGCTTCCCTTCCCACATCCTGCAAAAAATATGGAAAGAATTAATCTAACGCTTTTCTAATTATAGATATAGGATTTTAATTCCAATATATGTACCAAATTATTAGTTTTAATTAATTGTTTCATACAGAATTTCATCCAAATGAAATATTGATAACAAAAATTGAAATATGTTACAAAATTCACTAATAGAAATATCATTTATGTGTAAAAATAGTAGATAATGAGTGTATGTAAAGCAAATGAATTGTCAATAATATTTTGATTGCAATTCGTGGATTGAAGCGCCATCGACCTTAAGATAAACAAAGATTTAATAATAATATGAAATAATATGGTTGAAATTATCTTATTTAAAGAGGAAATATAACAAAAAATAGACCTAAACTTTAGCTAGGTCGACTACTAGGCTACCACAGGTAACAGGTCGAACCAGCGCATGGATGTCAAGAATAGACATCGTGGACATGAGTCTGACACAGTACGTCTGCTTACCCATGGATAAGAGAACAACACAGTCAGTCTGCTTACCCATGGATAAGAGACCCACACAGTAAGTCTGCTTAACCATGGATAAGAGACCCACACAGTAAGTCTACTTAACCATGGATAAAAGACCTACACAGTCAGTCTGCTTACCCATGGATAATAGACCCACACAGTAAGTCTGCTTAACCATGGATAAAAGACCTACACAGTCAGTCTGCTTACCCATGGATAAGAGACCCACACAGTAAGTCTGCTTAACCATGGATGAAAGACCTACAAAGTCAGTCTGCTTACCCATGGATAAGAGACCCACACAGTCAGTCTGCTTTCCCAAGGACAAGATGCCCATACAGTACGTCTGCTTACCCATGGATAAGAGACTCACACAGTAAGTCTGCTTAACTATGGATAAAAGACCTACACAGTCAGTCTGCTTACCCATGGATAAGAGACCCACACAGTAAGTCTGCTTAACCATGGATTAAAGACCTACACAGTCAGTCTGCTTACCCATGGATAAGAGACGCACACAGTCAGTCTTCTTACCCAAGGACAAGATGCCCATACAGTACGTCTGCTTACCCATGGATATTGAAAGCAGAAACAAGAGGAAAGAAGAGGAATAAGTGGAAGCTCCTGTGTATGGTGAGGCTTACATTTCATACGGATTATTTTAAACACAGACGCATTCAAAACGCTGCCCCGGAGAGAAAGAGATTCGGGTGCGAAGGGTGCGGGATTTTTTTTTTCAATGAAGGAAATAGAAGGTCCACGCAAGATCATGCTCAGGCATGAGTTCATTAAAGGAAAATCTCCGCAGATGCCAGGGATGCGGGAGGAATTTTTCAAGGACATACGACGCCAGACAAACTTGTTTGGGGGTTCTGGATTGGCCCCAACACAACCAACAGCTTAAGCCAGTGCCACCAGTAAACATCAAACCACGAGGGTAATGCCAGCATGGTGACAGGTGATACTCGGCAGGAAACCTACCGAGACACGAGCGGTCGTGCGGGGGTCGATAAGAGAGTGGGGCTAGCTCCAGTCAGGAGAGAGTGAGAGAGAGAGCCAAACTAAACAAAAACCTAAATGCTACAAAATAACAAGAAAAAGGCCTACCTAGAGGTTTTAACAAAGATAGTTAAAAAAAACTGTCTGCTAATCAGTTTATTAAAATCAATTATAGATGAGGGGGGAGAACGTCTACGAGCGATTGTAATAAACTTTTGTTAGAGATGATGTTAATTATTTGGTGAATTTGGTATGGTTGAAGGATAGTAGGATGAAATAATGAAATAATGAGCAGAATTTTTATTAAAAAGATATAAAATATGAAGTACAGATCCCATTATGTAAATAAAAAAAATGAATCTTTGTCGAAAAATGATAACTAATCAATATACATAAATAGTAGAAAAAATACAATTTGAATGCGGAATGATAGATGAAGAAAACGTAAAGGTATTAGTAAACTAACAATTTATGATGATATAAAAATGCGAAATATTGATTGATATGATTGACGAATAGTATAATATTCTTCTCATTAATAAATGAAAGGAAGAGTTGTAGAATTGTGTTTTAAAATTAAGTGAAAGTTTTAGAATTTGGATTCTATTGTGTAACTGAAACATTAAATCATTGTCGACTTCAATTTAAAAGATATTATTAAATTAGAAGTATTCAATGCAAATTTTTTACATTTTCTACACATCTTTCAACTTGAATTAAGGTACATTTTTCTATATTTGATAATTAATACATAATCACGAGTTAGATTTGTAGAGAAAATTGTATTTTCTTGGTGAATAAATAACTAGTATGTTAACCAGTTGATAATTTACGAATAATTTGTTTGAATGAATGCGTTAGAAGAAAAATAACAATTTGTTAGTAAGAAAAACGGCAAAATTTATTTAATCAAAAGAATTAGCAAATCAAATATCACTTATTAAAATAAGTAGTGTCATAGATAAATTTATCAGATGAGATATATACTTCGAGGAAAATTATACAATTATTATGATATAATACATAATAAAACACTGTTTTATTATTTTGATTTTTATGAGCTTTGCAATGTGACTCTATTTAAATTAAATAACGATATAACAATTAGTATTAAGCATTATTTTTGCAGAGTGAATAGAGCAAAGAAGAAATATTATAAAACATAAAATACTCTATTTGTAACTAACGTTGTTAGGTTCATTTCCGGTCCTCCTCACTCTGCACTCTCCTTCCTCTTGATCCTTCCTCTGCTGGAAATTTAAAACAATAATTACATGATATAGAACTAGGGTGAAAATCATAGATCCTGAAGACATTGTAGACAGAGTGAATTAAAGAGAATTTAATCGTTCTAAACCAGCGGTATAGAGTATTTGATATCATTTCACTTAGTTTCGTCTATGATATTCTTAAGATCTGTGATTTTAAACGCACATTGTCACAACCCTAGTGATAATCTAGTATGATTATTATAGAGACCTCTTATTAGAGTAGTTTCTTTAAAATTGTTCTAGGACAAATGTATAAAAGAGAGAGAAGTATACCTACAATATTCTCTACATAGGATCAGAAAAGCTGTCAAATATTTTCAGATAAGAGAAAATCGATATAATAATGTATCTATGGTAACAACTGACGCGAATACAAAACTATTTTCTGATGTTTATGCAAAAAAAAAAAGATTTATCTTTGTAGGAGAATGATACTTGAAACTGACATATGTAAAACACATATTTGATGATATATTTTAGTTGTAAGTGATTAGATAGCTTACTTTGGGTAACATTGTGAAGTATGTCTCCACACCTTAGCATTAAAATAATAACTGAAAAGTATCTGAAAAAAATTATTAATAGTCATCTATCAACCATTATTATTTCTTGAATTTCAGGGTTAAATTACACTTTCTTGAATAAATTATAACATTCACATTAAACTTTAAAAACACTTTTCACTCATTAGAGATTTGGTAGAAAATGCTTAGTCTAATAGTTACAAGGACTTCAAATGGAGAGAAGTGTTGGAATTTTTTCGTTATTTTCCTTGCGTAAAGGAACATGTGAAGAATTTGAAAGACCGATTCAGTCTGACCGAAATCTCATCTGTAGAACTGTCGCAGCCTTCACAAAGATCAGTAAAATTTGTTCGATCGCATCCAGAAATCAGTGCATCAGCGTTTGAACGCCTGTTTCGGAAAAAAATGGACGTCATGTACGGTATCTGAACAGATGGACGTCTTGTCCTGTTTCGGAACAAATGGACGTCATGTACGGTATCTGAACAGACGGACGTCTTGTCCTGTTTCGGAACAAATGGACGTCATGTACGGTATCTGAACAGATGGACGTCTTGTTCTATTTCGGAACAAATGGACGTCATGTACGGTATCTGAACAGATGGACGTCTTGTCCTGTTTCGGAACGAATGGACGGCATGTCAAGTAACCTGTAAATCCTAACCTAATTTAAAGATTAGTTACTTGTGCTGATGTTGTTACTCTACTTCTTGTGTTTATAATAAAACTGAAGTTCTAACTTCTGCATTCGATTTCTTTAATGCATTTCAAATTTAGGAATTATAACTCTTTTAAACTAAGCATTTTAGACCAAATCAATTAAGCAAAAATAGATTAATATTGCATTGATCCAATCTTAATCAAGTCAAAGTGTGTCCAAGAACGTTCCGCGTGACAAAAGTGTGAGTTGAAGAATGTAGAGCAAGCGTATTATTGTTATCTAAAAATCATTTACTTTTATAGTCAATAAAGCATGAAAAACGTAAACTAATCACAACCACATTAAAATTATCCAAATATTCACAATCAAAATAAAG
>CANNZV010005918.1:0-22317 GCA_947561585.1 Caprella mutica | reverse complement strand
GTGAATATATCGCATTTTCTAATAATGTCTTTACTTGTATTTCATTCATAAATGAAGAATATTTACTGGAGAACAAGCTTTACATCGGTGGAATTGAAATGTACAAACAGAGATTCAGATGATGTCGTTGTTTAACTGCTTTATATTATAAAGCATTGTCCATACCTACTCGACACCAAATGTTGTTGTTGCTGTAGTTCTCGCTTTCAAATCCAGATGGCGCTTTTTAAAACAGAAATCGCCGAGAGTGGTGTATCTTACTGTAGTATAATATCTTTGGTAACGCTGAATATGCTGTTATACCGCAGCGGTACTCACCGTAAAGGACCGTACACACATAGGGTTTTTTAAATCTTTCCACCAGACTTTTTGCTAAGCTCCTCCTACTTTTTCAACGAGAATATAAGAAAAAACTTTCTTATATTCTCGTTGAAAAAGTAGGAGGAGCTTAACAAAAAGTCTGATGGAAAGACTTAAATAACCCTACGTGTGTACGGCCCTTATACGGTATCGTTACTCATCTATTACCAGGTAGCGTTACTCATCCATTACCAGGTAGCGTTACTCTGGTGTCACATTGTTACCCTTTGGCCCTAACATTCTCTGCGTAACGTGGCGGTCTTCACCCGCCACATCGGGGCTAACGGGTCACGGGTTACAAATACCTCACATGAACTGCTGTAAACTGGCAACAAATATTGAAATAATAACGCGAATAGATAAATTACATTAATAGTTCTTAACTGATTTTTAACTGTAAATTCATCTCTAAAATTTATTAATAATTCAAACGAAAAGTTCAAAACTTGAGAACTTTTAAACTGCATATACAATTGTCCACCAGGAAAATTACAACAAGAGGGAAAATTCAAGAAATTTCTCATATATCTCTTGGCTAACATGTTCTCTTGACTAACATGTTCTCTTGACTAACATGTTCTCTTGACTAACATGTTCTCTTGACTAACCTGTCTCTTGACTAACCTGTCTCTTGACTAACTAGACATAGTGTGATATCAAAGAGCAAAGGATGTGCCAAGATAACTATAACTGATACCGCTTCTCCGTCTCGCATTTGATTCAAACATTCAGGAAATAAATACACTACCTATGAAAGATCATACAATGTACCTACTACATTTAAGGGGCAGGTAAACCGGTAAAAGTCGCTAATATATTTCGGTAAGGAAGATCATGGTTAGGTGACGTACCTAAGTTAAGCTAAATGAGTCCGTGGAGTACTAATTACGGTATGGCAACCCTTGTCACTGTAAGCATACAGGACACGGTGGAGATAAACTTGTATCAGTCTTTGCTGATACAGCCTTAATTGCTGCTGTCTCTCTATCAGCCAAAACATTAAATGATCATACATGTAAAGGCTTCAACTTCTTTCCTGATTAAAATTGCTATGTTCGAATCTTTTCTTATTACCTTCGCAAAAATTGCAGAAGGTATACATGTTTTAATCAGCATTTATTTATTTGTAATCTTGTTATTCGCATAACTCAAAAAGTATTCAACCAAATTGTCTGAAATTTGGTGGGACGATTGGTCATTATGCAGGAACCCTTTTATTAGATTTTGGCAGCGATCGGGTCAAAGGTCAAGGTCACGAAAAGGTATATAGTGGCGCCGAAGGTATGCACTCTACGAGTGCCCGTTCTAGTTTCTAATGGATTAATAATTTGTAGATAAATTATATTGTGTAGACCACAAATGAACTTTCAGTGAATTCTCCTTTCTGAATTTTCCTTCTCCAATTTAATTATAAATTTTATTTTTTGCAGGTCTGGTTTCAAAACGCTCGAGCGAAATGGCGACGTCAAGTGACCACCAAAGACCACAAATCTGGGGGTTCGTGTTCGGACACACAAATAGAGGGTTCAACTCAGGACACGGACTGTGGACTTGGTGATGGCGATTCTCCCGATTACAACCCAGTTACGCCAAACAGTTCTATGTCCGTCATGAGCCCCGGTGAAGATTCACAACGAAGTAACGATGGCCAGGGTGGAGTTTTCTGACGCCAGCTCATGGAGTCGCCGAACGAACGGGGCTCCGCGAAGACCAAGAGCGAGGAGGAGGACGACTATTACACTTACGAAGAGGAGGAGGACACCAAAGACGGTATAACGATGGAGGTGAAGAAGGAAACTGAGGACACTAAAGAGGTCAAAAGCACAGTACCACCTGAAGATAAAATTAAAAAAGAAGAACCTAAAGCTGATTTGGTGGACTTGAAACCTTGTCGAAAAGAAGAATCAGCTTTTGCTAATCTTTTGGAAATGCCTGGATTGTCTAATTTCAACTCTGCTAATCCTTATAATAACCCAATGCCTCCTAAAGACCCCGTGCCCTTCTCATTGCTACAATCTGGTGGCATGGTGACTAATAACTCTTTTCCTCTATACTCTTCGTCGCAGAACAACTCTTACTTCCCCCCTGTCTGCTACAACCCCCCTTACCAACACATGCGATTCAGGGAGTCCTGGTGAAACGCTTTAGCGGGTAATTTTAATCACAAGTGGTCGAATTTCGATCTTCAACTGCATCGAAATCATCAAATATTATTTAATCGTGTAATTAATCATGAATTTTAATCATTATCTTTCGTCGATTATATCTTGCATACCGAAATGTCCGAATCATCATATTTACAATAATAGACAATTTACAATATTTTCAATAATGAACTTTAATTAATTAAAGTTCATGTTTTTCACCAAAGTTCACCAATAATTAGTTCATATAGCAAAATAAAATGAAATAATATCATGAATGGTGAAATAGAGTGAATTCCAAGTTACCGTACGGTTCTATATTACCGATCATTTAAAAAAAATTTAAAAAGTTAAATAATTATTACATATTCATTTCTTATATGGTCGAAAATGTTACCCTTCATCTACTAAATACATACACATTTTTTTCTCATAGCTCAGGTCAAATGCATTAGGTCAGAGGTCAGCTTAATGGTCACTGTAACTTGCCTAGGGTCACATATATAATGGTTAATATCTTCTTTTAATTACGTCATTATGACATCAACATTGTGACATTTATGTGTACTTATGGGCCATACGTTATATTTTGTAAAAACAATTAATTCTTACTTGGGTAAGTTCTGTGTTATCGGACAGTTTCACATTTTCGATCATATAAAAAATTAAAATATAAGTTAAATAATAATTTCTATATACTTTTTTCTTACGTGTTCGAAAATGTGAAGCCATCCGATAACGTGGAACTTTCCCAATATAAAATTATTATCAATATTATTCATTAATACTACCAACAAATTTTAATAATTTTTTTTTTGATTTAATTTTTTTTCGAACAATCGAAAAAAAAATCCAAGTCAATATAAATAAAATTTAAGAAAAAGAACAAGAATGTCGTAATGTGATTAAGATAAATGTTTAAAAAATCATTTAAATTATTTCTATAGAAGTGTTTAAAATAACTAAATTCATATAAATATAAAGTTCCTACTTGATTATTATCATAAATTTGAAATAAATGATGTATTTATGGTAAACAATGCAATTTATTACAATTTATTCAATTGATGGTACTTTATTGATATTGACTAGAAAAATAGAATAATAAAATAATTCACTGAAATCAATTTAATATACCTACATGCTAAAATAATAAATAATAGTCTGTCTGTCTGTCCGAAATCTTTGATAATTATAAAGGAAATACTAATAATTTAACTAATAACTAATTTGAATAATCTAAAAAAATCAAACTTTTGAGGGTAAAAAATATTTTGTTGAATCAGTGTAGGGCAAGTTCTAAATTATCGGTCAGTTCCAAATTTTCGGACACATGAGAAAAAAAATATATAATAATTATTAATTAACTTTTTTTAATTAGTATCCATGATACCAGCAGGTATCATGGATACCAATTAAAATTTAAGTTAAATAATAATTATTATATTTTTTTTTCTTACGTGTCCGAAAATGTGGAACTGACCGATAATTTAGAACTTACCCTGTTGTTAATAGATATTGGGATATAAACTCATTATATTAATTCAATTGCCAATGGATTAAATACACTTTAATTATACAAATACATTGTAAAATATCTCAAAAGATAATACATACTATATATAATATTTATTTTTAATTCCTGTAATAAATATGAACCTATTTAACCATGATTTAAATCATTGTACTCTTGCATATATTATATATATATTGTTTTATATTACTACGCTAGGGTTAGTTACGAATTATCGGTCAGTACTACATCTTCGGTCATATAAGAAAAACAATAAACAAATTATTATTGTTAGATAGCACTGTGTAATAATAACAATTTTTTATTGTTTTTCTTCTATGTCCGAAAATGTAGTACTGACCAATAATTCGTAACTTACCCTATACGCTTTATAAGTTGATTATTATATGCCCTAATGTTACACTCAAGTCTACGGGAATACCACACCAGATACAATGTAAATTATAACACTGTATAGTAATTTAAAGTGTACATATATATACTGTATAGAATGTACATAGATACTAATATTAGGGTACGTTGTTTTAAATCCATTTGCGGTGTTATTTAATACTACCTATAATTAAAATCAGTGTATTTTATTATCCTATAAAATTTAATGGAAATGAGTCTTAAAAAAACAATAATTATTACATTTAAAAAAATTAACAATAGAAAAATCAATGTTTAAAAATATTAGTAAATAAAACATTTAATTTTTTTCTTGATTAATAAATTAAAAAGAATTGAGATTTAAAAAAATATATATAAACTATATTAAAGAAAATTAACAATAAAAAAACAATGTTCAAAAATATTAATAAAAAATTCATTTAATTTTTTTTCTTGATTAAAAATTAAAAAGAATGGATATTCAGAAAAATATATATATAAAACAGTATTTAAAGAAGAATACAATATTTAAAAGCATTAAATTAAAAAAATCATTATTCACCATAAATGTTAGACTCGAATTAAATAGTTAAAAGTCATTCAAATTCTCTATTAAATTAAATAAATTCGAAATCTATTACTTCAAAATCAATTCGATTTATTTTGCTTTAATTTGAATAAGGATTTAGAAACGCGTTCCATTATGGGAGATAGAGCATATATGCACTTTATAAAAGGTTGAACGTTCTTGCCATTGTAATATAATAAATATAAAATTATATATACTTTTCAATATATAACTCTAATGGGTAAACACGGTTTGCATTTATTATATATGTGACAATATGCTTTTAAAATCATAGCTCGGATTGTGACAATATGCTTTTAAAATCATAGATCTTAAGAATATCACAGACGAAATGAAATGGTATCGAATACTGTGGTTCCCGGAAAGAAGCCCACATGAAAAATGCCCACAAGGAAAAATGCCCACAGGGAAAATGCCCACAGGAAAAAAGCCCACAGGAGAAATGCCCACAAGGAAAAAAGCCCACAGGAAAAAAGCCCACAGGAGAAATGCCCACAAGGAAAAAAGCCCACAGGAGAAATGCCTACAAGGAAAAAGCCCACAGGTATAAAAGCCCACAGGAAAAAGCCCACAACTTCCTAATTTTTAAAATACAGAAAAACATAAAGTTGTTTTTAATAAGGGCATAAGTTAACGTATATATTCTAAAATGCAGTTGTTTTGATTTATTATAGTATAGGGTTTAACGTTAGCTTTCAGTCATTTCGACTATATCGCCGACGTCAAAAATAAATTTAGAAAAAGGACTGGAAGAAGCAGTCAGAAAGGAAAGTAGTTCCATGAACAAAGTTACTTACCACCGTCGATGGCAAAGCTAGTGGATGCAGAAAAGCTACTCCGTGAATGCAGTCACTTACCAAGGAATGTGACGAAAAGGGACACAAGCACCAGTGGCTGCACTCACTGATGGAAGAGGAAAATGAAGAGCATAAACCTAGCGTTATCGTCTAAAACTGGAAGTAGCGTTAAACATTATAAATATGGAGAATATGATAAAATATAATACATAATCCAAATTACAACAGTTCGGAACCCAGCGGACGCTACACCCCTTCTCTTCCATTCACATCAAAAAGCTTCAGGATAGAGCACCTGGGGGGGGGGGGGCATAATATAATTGAAATGGTAAATTGAAATTCACGGATGATTTTAAAATTTATATACTAAAAAATTTAATTTCAACAAGTACACAATCTCATTTTGTAAGGGAGGCGCAAAAAAAAGGAAACCCATTTTCAAAGTAGTTTATTTTACAAACTATCAAAGATAGAAATTTTCTAAAAACACAATTTTATTCATTTGATCTTTTTGCATCTATCTTGATAATCTGTTAAGAATTACGACAAAAATTAAACATTCTACAGCGAATTAAAAAAAGGTACCTAAAAATGGCTTGCGCGAGCACGAAATATATGAAAAAGAGGTATACTTCATTTTATATGGATGTAAGAACATTAAATTCGACTATTTTTTGTAACAAATAAGAGAAAATAAAATAATTAATTACCATTTAAAAGTTGTTTTTTGAAGCTAAAATTGATATTTTTATCGCCATTAATTTTTGTATCCTATTCGATACCCTCAAAATGCAGCTTTCAAAAGAACAGTGTTTTTGTTGTGACAATTTTTTTAACACTGTAAGTTTTACGCAGGTTCAACCTCATTTTGAACATTGCTTTCTGGAAAGATTTCCACCAACTGTAAAACCACATTGGAAAATGTTAATAAGTTCAAAACTGAAGAAACCACTTTAAATTTGAACAAAAAGTTATCATGTCGCAGGAGAAAAGAATGAACACATGAAAACATCAATCTTTTTCATGAACAGCATATTGATAATACAAAAATATAAATCAAATGTTAAGAATTAGATATCATTTGAGACAATTTCATTTATTTGTTTAACTTGATTTGAGATATTATCCTTTTAAGATGCATGTTAGGCTCGAACTCTTAGAACTGATTTACCGCACCGTCTAAATTTTGCAAAATGGTTTCTGCAAAGAAATGCACATTTTGTAGAAGATATCGTGATTGGTGATGAAGATGTATTTCCATGAATGAAAGAGTCAATAACCAAAACGTTAATTGAATGAAAAATTCTAGGATTAAATTTTTACTCCTACCATATGGAAATAAATTATTCCTATTATTAATTTTCTTGCGTATTTCGTGTTCGCGCAAGCCATTTTTAGGTACCTTTTTTTAACTCGCTGCAGGATGTTCAATTTTTATCGTAACTCTTAACAGATTGTCTAAATAGATGCAGAAAAAGTAAACGAATAAAATTGTGTTTTTAGAAAATTTGTAGCTTTGATAGTTTGTGAAATAAACTAATTTAAAAATGGTTTCCTTTTTTTTGCGCCACCCTGTATAGGTACATTTTGTATTAGCGATGAAGGCTTTCAAAACGACGCAAAAGGTGCAAGCATAGAAAACTAATTGAATATTCGTGCCTTTGTAAACTTATGCTCTTATTTAAAACACCTTTATGTTTTTTTTTTTAAATTATGTAGTTGTGGGCTTTTTTCCTTGTGGGCATTTTTCCTGTGGGCATCTTTCCGGTCACCGAATACTATATACCGCTGGTGTAGAACCATTCAATACTCTTTAATTCTCTCCGTCTATACTATTTTCAGGATCTATAAGTTTAAAAGCATATTGTCACAACCCTATAGTGGTAATACACATTCCATTTAAAAATTAATGCATTACATATCAAATTGATTATATAGGTACCGATTAAGAGTTATTTTTAGTTAGGTGGTGACGTCATCACTGTGTTGAATGTTATCCTGTACATCATAAATTATTATATAAGATAGCTATGAAAATAATGATAAAATGTGAACATTAAACATCATTCAAATAATCACATTAAGTTATTATATGTTCCATTATGTTTTTAAAATGGAAAAAATAAAGTACCTATAATTATATCGTTTCAATTTCAACATTCAATTAAATTATTAATAAAGTTATAGTCAATATGATCGTCATTGTTTCACTATATAAGTTTTCAATATCATTAATTTTCAATATATAAAACAGTAAATAAAATATTTAGTATATTATAAAACATGCAAAAAATTTATTTTATTTTCGTAAGAAATGATAACCATTGCGCACATTTATTTTTCATTTTCTATATTTCGTCATACCTCGAAAAGTACTTTGAATTTCGAAAAAAGGTTAACGCAGTTATTCTTGTAGACCATTTTTACGTATAGATATTTTTTCGATTCGATTATTGCAATTTTTTTCTAATTCATTCCGAATGTTACAATGTATTTGCCGATTTTAATTATATGTATGTATATTCCATTAAAACTTAAAATTCGAATAATCCAAAAATCCGTTCAAATTTCGTAAAATAATTAATAGCGTTCTGTAGGACCATATATATAGCTAGGCCGGAGGTTTCCAGAAAATTTCAGCCCATTCAGTTGGATAGTCTCTGAAAATATACTGGAAAGTATGTCGAATTAATTCCTATCTATCCCATTATAAATCATGTGTTAATAATTCGAAAACCCGTTCGAATATCGGAAGATCCTTTTAACACGTTAAATTCGACACCACTTTCTAAAAAGTTGTCAATTTTTGTATTGCTCCAAGTAACACACAGACAGACAGACAGACAGACACACATATATGTAGCGTATTTTTAATATAATTTGTCAATTTACATTAAAAACATGTATTTCATCTATGCAAGAACACGTAAAACAAAAACTATCAATATTAATATAATTAGCTATTAGTTACTTTTATATAATTTGTAGCATTTTTCTACATTCAAATCAATATGAATCGAGAAACATAGTGTGAAATAAATAAAATAAACATTCAATAATTAATTTACATAATACTGTGTTAAAATTTCCCTTTCCTTTTGACGGCACGGGTACACTAGTATATTAGTATAATACAATATATTAATAGAAGGAGGTGTTTACAAACATCGGTGGTAACTTTTTAAGTGTTTACAAAGAGTGTTTACTCGCACACAACTATCAGGCTACTCTGTTTGGGCATGTTTTGTTTATCTGGTGGAGAACGTGCGGGAAACAGCGTGCTTTGCCCGCTACACAGCGTGCTTTGCCCGCTAAACAGCGTGCTTTGACCACTATACAGCGTGCTTTGCCCGTTAAACAGCGTGATTTGCCCATTAAACAGCGTGATTTTCCCGCTAAACAGCGTGTTTTTGCCCACTATACAGCGTGCTTTGCCCGCTTAACAGCGTGATTTTGCCCGCTAAACAGCGTGATTTGCCCGCTAAACAGCGTGATTTTGCCCGCTAAACAGCGTGATTTACCCGCTAAACAGCGTGCTTTGCCCGCTAAACAGCGTGATTTGCCTGCTTAACAGCGTGATTTGCCCACTTAACAGCGTGATTTGACCGCTAAACAGCGTGATTTACCCGCTAAACAGCGTGCTTTGCCCGCTAAACAGCGTGATTTGCCTGCTTAACAGCGTGATTTGCCCACTTAACAGCGTGATTTGACCGCTAAACAGCGTGATTTGCCAGCTTAACAGCGTGATTTGCCAGCTTAACAGCGTGATTTGCCTGCTTAACAGCGTGATTTGCCTGCTTAACAGCGTGATTTGCCTGCTTAACAGCGTGATTTGCCAGCTTAACAGCGTGATTTGCCTGCTTAACAGCGTGATTTGCCTGCTTAACAGCGTGATTTGCCAGCTTAACAGCGTGATTTGGCCCGATTAACAGCGTGATTTTACTCGCTAAACAGCGTGCTTTACCCGCTAAGCAGCGTGATTTTGCCCGCTAGCGATTTAGGGTAAGTTACGAGGGTAAGTTCTAATCCACATTTCAGATAATGTTAGGAAATGTATAAACATTACAACTAGCTTAATTATATCATCTATATGATCGAAAATGTGGAACCGCCCGATAACTTGGAACTTATACCCAATATAACTTATTTAATATTTATGGACATTTTTTTCTTCAACCGCATGTACTATCAAAGAAAAGAATAACTGCATGTTGCTAATTTCACATTTTTCTCATTTTCTATTATTTCCAAATCTTACAAATTTGTCATCGTGTACCCTTACCTATTTTAAAATATCTACAAACATTGCAATTAGTAAAGTTTCTTGTTGGAAATAAGTAAACTGTAGAAAATCATTACAGATACATTTTTATTTCACTGTACATATATATAAGTGATAAATAAATTATTCAAATTTCAAACCTTATTTACACTGTAAAAAATTATCTCCATATAAAACACAATAAATTTTAGATTTTTATCAAATCAAGTAAAAAAACGATAAGCTAAAAAAAAACAGGTATATTCTCTGACAGAAAATACGACTTATATTCTAACACTTACAAGATGCACTATAATTATTACGGAAATGATTACCTGAATAACTATACATTTCTATTTTAATTACCGATAAGGAGTATATTAATAACATGCTATATATGTATATATATCCTGTCCGGTACCATCAATTTCAATGGCATATTTTCCATTTTATAAACCAATTTGTATACATAAGGAAAAGCATCAAAAAATAAATGATATCTTTATTATACCAATAATGTTATTATTATCTAATAAATGGTATACCGCGGTAGAAATGGTACCTATTTTTGCATTCGAATTGAGGTGCTAATATACAGTCATTATTTTAACGTGTAATTACTCTATCTAAATTATATATAAAAAATTGATAATACTTAAAGTAAATACAAATGATATCAAACAATGAAATTTTGTCCTTAGAAATAAAATGGTAAATATTTTAACTATATTTTAGAGTTTGAGACTTGCTATTGGCTTCTTTCTGTAGACAGGATATTATTCAACAATTCTATTTATATTGTTATATTATTAATTTCTATTATATTATTATTATTTAACAATGTTAAATAATAATAATTTATCATTGTTAAATACTATAATATTCAGTTGGAATATTCCCATATTCAGTTGGAATATTCCCATATTCAGTAGGAATATTTCCACATCAAATAGGAATATTACCACATCAAATAGGAATATTCCCACATCAAATAGGAATATTCCCACATCAAATAGGAATATTCCCACATCAAATAGGAATATTCTCACATCAAATAGGAATATTCCCACATCAAATAGGAATATTCCCACATCAAATAGGAATATTCCCACATCAAATAGGAATATTCCCACATCAAATAGGAATATTCCCACATCAAATAGGAATATTCCCACATCAAATAGGAATATTCCCACATCAAATAGGAATATTCCCACATCAAATAGGAATATTCCCACATCAAATAGGAATATTCCCACAAAAAATAGGAATATTCCCACATCAAATAGGAATATTCCCACATCAAATGGGAATATTCCAGTTCTCATTAATAATAATTGGCAATATATCAAATCATTTGGCCGAATAACAATGTACAGTCGCTAATTAATAACATATTATATATATTAATATAATATGTTTTTTATATCTATTGCAGAAATTAATTAGTGAGAACACGTATTGCAATGGAGAAATTAATTTGATTATTGAGAGTATATTTATTTGAATGTTATATCTATTTGAATTTATGTATATTATTCATATTATAACCATTTCAGTTTATTTCACTGTTATATAAATCTAAAGGAAGACATGTCAGTCGGTCTGTCCGTCACAAATGAAATAAATAAGATTAATTAATTAATTAATTCAGTGTGCGTATACATATTGCATATAGTTACTTAGTGCATTAATATAAATAATAATTACTCTGTTGAATGATATATTTCTATTATTGGCAGATTTTAACCATGATCTTATCTATGGAAAACATACACCGTGAAGATGCAACATAGTAAGAATAACCTATACGTTCTTCTTTGTGAATTCGATTCTTGTTAGCTATATAAACGTGTCAAAATTATATCATATTCGTGACAGGTATCGAACTGTAGTGATAATAATGATGTATTTTATATTACAATGTAAAATCAAATATAATATATATTGTCTATTTAATTTAAAAATATAGTATAAAACAAATAATATTAAAACAATATTTTTAAAGATTAAAAAAAGAGTCTTTATTATTTTCTCTAATTTTTGTTATTTTCTCTAATTATTGGAACCAATTGCGCTATTTAATTAGTGTACGATTATTGTAAGAAATATATATTTTTATGTCGGTTTTTGGGGCGGGAGGGAATTAAATGAAACTGGATATATATTCACTATTGTACCGTTAGAAGCAAAACTCAAAGAACGAGTCACTTTGACTCAATTACTGCCACTCGGCTAGACACAGTGACTCACAGCTTACAACTGGTGACTCGTAAGGATAAACACCCCACCTGTTGCACCTGCAGTGCTCCTGGATGCGCACCTGTGCTCCCGGGAGCCGTAATAAAGCTCCCAAAAAATCAATAGTTCTTCAATGTTAGAGGAAAATGTATCTGTAACGATTAAAATAAAGACTGATTTCCAACAAGAAACTTTACTAAATTTTAACACTGTTGTTGTAACAATGTTGTAACAATATTGGGGCAATGTTGTAACAATATTGGGGCAATGTTGTAACAATATTGGGACAATGTTGTAACAATATTGTGACAATGTTGTAACAATATTGGGGCAATGTTGTAACAATATTGGGACAATGTTGTAACAATATTGGGACAATGTTGTAACAATATTGGGACAATGTTGTAACAATATTGGGACAATGTTGTAACAATATTGGGGCAATGTTGTAACAATATTGGGGCAATGTTGTAACAATATTGGGGCAATGTTGTAACAATATTGGGGCAATGCTGCCCCAAGAAACTTTCCTACCTGGGAATGTATAATTTCATTTGATTAATTCTAACTTGTATTAATTGACAAAGTTGTATTTGTTATCACCAAATATCTTCCATAACACAACTGTGTTATTTCAGATAGAGTAATTAAAGAGTCAATTATCCCGTGCGAAATATAAATACCCTATGGAGTTAATATTGAAATAACCATTGTTATTTTAACCATAACATATTGAAATCATCATCAGGTATTCAATTCATATATTGTTATTGTCACTTTACTCTACAGTCCCCCCTCAAAGTCCGCACAGCTTTTCAACATCAGGTGTTCAGTGAGAGTTCCCCCTCTCATTTCCCTCTTATTATTCCTCTCTTGCAAGCCACTTAAACCCTCACTAATTGGTGGCTTATTTGCAAGGGAAAACAGTGTACGTTCCAAGTTATCGAACGGTTCCACATTTTCGATCATTCGCAGGTATAGGTAAGCTATTTTGTAATTCGCATTAAAAAATGATTATGAAAAAAATATCAGAGAGCCATATGCTAAAAGATAGTACAATGATATTTAAATTTTTTGTTAGGTATGTCTGAATAAGGCGACGGATAACCATAAAATAAAATAAAAAATAAAACTCACTTTTGGACATCAATATAAGACCACTGGCTTTGCGAAGACCAACTTCAAAAAAGTCCACACATCCATCGAAAGAAAACCAAAGCATCTCTGGCGAACTGAAAAAAGTCGTTGCAGGCAGACCCAACTCAGTTGATGTCAAACTAGACAAATTAGGCCCATTCCATACTAGCAGATAAAACGCCGCGTTTTCACCGCCCAATTTACGCCTCTTCAATTAATGACGGTAAAATGAATGGAAGGCGGTAGAAACGGTAGTAGAGACTGCAAATTGCCTTCCATTCATTTAACCGTGATTAATTGAAGAGGCGTGATCTGGGCAGTGAAAACGCGGCGTTTTATCTACTAATATCGTCACAGTTTCGCCAGGAGATTTCCAAAATAAGAAATGGTTATATATATATAATGACTATATATAAGTCATGTTTATAAATTATAAATTATATATTTTTTAAACTTTCAACAAAATATAAAACTTTAGAAATTTAAAAATGGACATATTTAATGATGGACAATTAACATACGGATATTCAGAAATCTGAATTGGATATAACAGAAAACGTGTATTTTGTCATATTAACATTTAATTGATGCAATTTTAGAACAAATAATCTAGTGACTGTCAATTTGACTAGAATATAAATAAATCTATTCACAGTATTATATTTTGATATAAAATATTGCAATAGAGTATAACAGGTGAAATCTATTATATTTATTTATATACCAAATAAATGTACACAAATAATTGGTACAAATTGTTTACATAATTTAGACTACATAGGAATAAAAGATGTATACTTATCTACCTAACTAGATAAATAAATTGTTTATCAACTGTTTTGCAGCAATTGTTTAGATATAAAGAAATTAGATATTGTAAAAATGTTTGAAAATTGTTCAAACATTTTTCATCTAAATAATGAAATTGATAAATATTTTTCGCTTTATACAGGGCGCTTAGAATATAAAATAATAACAACTAATATAATGGCATAAGTCGTATGTTTCTTTATATCAAATCGCTCAATATTGTTTCAATTTGTTATCTTTTGTGTTATTGTGCAAGGCAATTCTTTAGAGTGATAGAGGTGGCTTGAAAGGACCCTAATGACGTTAGCTCATTAGAAGCCACTTCAATGGCGGCGGCGGCAGCAAACCCTACCTACCTACTTGTCAACAACCCGCACACTCTGCCCCTTTACAAATAAAACAAACCCTCTCAAGATGAAATATGATGCAGCTTTTTATACTGCGGTACACGGTGGCGACACTGCTTTGTGCAACTGTCACCCCTTCCATTGAGCGCCACACTATCGTACTTGGAATCGCTTTGGTCACCACGGAACAGATTCTGCGAGTCGTTGAGATAAGGCAGGGGTGATTAATTGAAGCTATGGTCATTCCTCATCTATTTGAAGTCATGCTGGAGATTTATGACGAGATGGGCTAACTAGTGAGCTTCTGGTGGACATTTGGCCTGCCCAATCTATGGATCCACTTGGAGACCAATTAGTTTTGACTAATTTGATGATTTTGATGTATAAGCTTTTTGATACTATGGACAACTAGCGTGATTTTGTCTAGATAGAATTAAATAAAATAAATTATACAAAATATTCATACTGTAATGGTTACAAACTATAAGAAGGGATAACAGAGACACAATTTTGTTAATCGAAATTTCGGGAAAAATCCTTCCTGCATAGCATGTTTCAGAAAAAAATAACTTCTTGATAAATTTTCCCTAATAACATTCTGTATCATGATAGAGATTGTTATTGTTAAAATGAAAGTATTCAGTCGAAACTATTTGACAAGTTTTGCCACAGTTTATAGGCATTGTTCAATATAATAGGTGGAACCTTGCTTGCGACATCAGGTGCTCTTTTGTTGCTTATATCTTATCAAGAGGACTAAGAGGCTTAAGTATCAGGTACACTCGATAGCTACTGAATGCTCCTCTCAAGAGACTAAACTTCAAAACTAACGAGCTACATAGTTTGGAGAGTACTGCCACCAAATACATTGTGGCACAGAGAATATAGTTTGGAGAGTATGCCACCAAATACATTGTGGCACAGTGAGTATAGTTTGGAGAGTACTACCACCAAATACATTGTGGCACAGTGAGTATAGTTTGGAGAGTACTGCCACCAAATACATTGTGGCACAGTGAATATAGTTTGGAGAGTTTTGCCACCAAATACATTGTGGCACAGTGAATATAGTTTGGAGAGTACTGCCACCAAATACATTTTGGCACAGTGAATATAGTTTGGAGAGTTTTGCCATCAAATACATTGTGGCACAGTGAATATAGTTTGGAGAGTACTGCCACCAAATACATTGTGGCACAGTGAGTATAGTTTGGAGAGTACTGCCACCAAATACATTGTGGCACAGTGAGTATAGTTTGGAGAGTATGCCACCAAATACATTGTGGCACAGTGAATATAGTTTGGAGAGTACTGCCACCAAATACATTGTGGCACAGTGAATATAGTTTGGAGAGTTTTGCCATCAAATACATTGTGGCACAGTGAATATAGTTTGGAGAGTACTGCCACCAAATACATTGTGGCACAGTGAGTATAGTTTGGAGAGTACTGCCACCAAATACATTGTGGCACAGTGGGTATAGTTTGGAGAGTATGCCACCAAATACATTGTGGCACAGTGAGTATAGTTTGGAGAGTACTGCCACCAAATACATTGTGGCACAGTGAGTATAGTTTGGAGAGTAACAATCACTGTTTAATTTCAATAACGGAATATCAAAAGAAAATGTTCCTTTTTAACTGACTAGGATTTTGATTTTTGTCATCCGTTTAAATTAATCGTATATAATCATGCTTTGAATTTAAATGAACATTTCTCATGTAAAAAAAGGTCAGTAAATAATAGCAAAATGGTATGGATTCGTAAATTTTGAATAAAATGATGTACGTAACTCAACATTTGTGATTTTTTGAGTTATGCCGTCATGGAAATTAATGAGCGAAAATACGCAATAATGCTAAAATGGAAACTATAGAAAGTTAATAAAATCCAGTATGACGTCACCTTCGTTAGTATTGTGACGTAAGTGCCACCCTTTAAGAAGAATGAACCAAAGGAATGCTATTATTGAGAAATACTCGAGTGAAGAAAGATACTACAACCTTTCTATCATTCCAAACCTATCGTCTAAACCATTGAATAATGTAAATGTTTATAGAGTTCCCCTTAGAATAATAATGATTCTCAAAATAAGAATTGTGTGATCAGAATACGTAATATGGTATTGTATTCAAAAAGCATATATACATTTTATTCATAAATTATTTGATATATTAGTTGGAGGTTCCTTTGATATAGAACTCAAGTAAAATAAAAAATATAACCAAACTGTCATATTTTTAAACTTCATTTTATAAACGTTAATTAATATACATGCATTATTTAATGTAACCGCTGATGAATTAGGGTTATATGGATAAATAGTCAGTTGTACCGCTAGATGGCGTAGGTATATAGATTTGCTGACAAATATTATGAACACAAACGTGACAAACGCACGCACGGAGATGGACGTTTTCACCGCTAGATGGCGTAATTATATAATTTAATAAAGCGTCTAGATATCACATAGTTCAATATTATTAGTGCAATTTCAGAGTATAGGCTTATTCATATTCCAGCCGAAGAAAAAAATTTGCGCTATTTTTTTAAAAATCGTTTTCAGTGATGCATAAAATCGCATCATTGAAATTTAGCGGTTTTATATATAGTTGATCCTAACAAAGGTTAGGATTACCTTTATTCAAAAGTTCTAAAGGTATACCTTTCCTGTTTATTATTTACAGTATATAGATTATAGACCTTTTATAGCTAGAGCCAACCAATGGAATTAATCCGCGATTTAGCAAAGCTCTTCCAACAAAGGCCTGTGAAGCAGACCACTAACCATGACACTTTGGATGTTTTACAGACTAATGGTTTGGATGTACAGGATGAGACATGTGACACTATTGCTGAAGAAAACTGCTATTTACGCCACTATTTACAGACAAAAAAGATCGCACCTTCTTTCAGGAACTGAATGGTTCCTGTGCAACCTCTTTTTAATAATAGTAAATGTATATGATGATAATAAAGGTTACTGAAAATAAATTCTACATAACAGTTTATCATTATTAATTACAGCTATGATTTAAAAATGTATAGAAAAGTACACAAAAAACAGATATAGTATATTTTATAAGACTGTCAGCTAATTATCAAATTTTAATTAATATCATTCCAATAAATCTAAGAAAATGGTGCGATATATAATTTCACAACTTTAGTTTTTAAAATAATATAACATTCGAGAGACAATTATTATAATTCCTTCTTTTTGAGGAGATAGAAAAATGAAATGTGTTGAAAGGGACTAGCAATTGACTGGGATTACCTACCACCTCTTTTATGTTTTTCACAGAGAGGAGGAAATGAGGCGTCAAATGAGAGGTGTTTAGTGTTGCCTCATTATGGACAGAGGATTAAACCTCTAAACGAGACTAATCTCCTACGGTTTTTCCTCTGCAACTCTACTTTTGAGTCACTGTGAATCATCTTAGAGTCATCAGCCGCCAAGATGTAATCGGTGACTCTTTCGATGGGTGATTATAATCGATAGTTAAAAGATAATCTATTTACAACGATAAATAATTTGTATGATTATTCAATTTTATTTTATCATAAAAATTTTTTTATTTTATTTAAATAAATATAAAATTAAAATAAAAAAATAATTAACTAGGGTAAGTTCCAAGTTATCGAACGGTTTCGGTCAAATAAGAAACAATATTATAATTAAACTTTATTTTCAATTGGTATCCATGATACCAACTGAAATAATTAATATCTTTTTTAAATGAAAATGTGGAACAGTCCGATAACTCGGAACTTACCCTAGCTAGTTTTCCATGTAATGTTCCATTGTTTTTTTTTAACTCATTTGTATTCATGTTGCGTTTCTTAGTTTAAATTACTTCGATTTACCTCAGCGCCTTTGGTTGTGATTACCTTTATTATTTATTGCCTTATTGTGTTACTGAATACCTTAGCTGTGTGGTAATAAGTAACTTCATTGTAACCATCAACATGCCGCGTATATGTACATTTAAAGTGTTATTTTCGAAACACACACCTATTTTAAACATCGAAAATTATACTTTATATATTTTTTTTTTTTGATGTTACTTACATATATAAGAATACTGAATATAAATAAGTAATATTATAAAATTATTTTGTAATAATAAAAATAAATCAATAATATAATCTATTTAACAAATAAAATTAAAAGAGTTTATTAATATTTGATGTATATACATATATATATTAAATATAAAAATACAAAAAACATTAAAAATAGAAATATTCACATTTATCATATATAAATAAATAGGAATTAATAGTATTTTAAACTTAACAAATAAAAAAATATAGTATTACTATTTGAATTTTAACATACATAAATTAATAGTATTTTTCAATAAAAGTATATAGCGTATTTGCCTCTATATCAGTACAGCTGATACATACATCAGCTGATCACCAAACTGTGATTTTTCGTTTTCTATTTGTTGAGAAGATTATTTATGTTGAACCCTCCAATTGACTGGTGTAATAAACTGCACTGTGCACTTCTGAATGCAGTTCTAGCAGCTGCAGAAAGTGCATAGAGTGATTAAGCACTAGGACTAACAACCAGTCACTTTGACTGCTTTTAGCACTAGGACTAACAACCAGTCACTTTGACTGCTTTTAGCACTAGGACTAACAACCAGTCACTTTGACTGCTTTTAGCACTAGGACTAACAACCAGTCACTTTGACTGCTTTTAAATAATAAATAATAATTAAATAATAATTAATATGAACAATTTTTATAAGATCGAAAATGTGGAACCGTTCAATAACTCGAAACTTACCCTAGTGTTAAAATCTAATATTATTTTCTATTTTTGATTGCTTCACTAATCAATGTTCACACCGACTGACATATATGAACAGCTAAATAAAGATATAAATAAAAATATAATTATATAAAAGATAAAGATCTAACAGCTTTAATAAACTAATTTTATAACTGATTTTCTTAAGTGTTATTTATGTACCTAATTTTTTTTTTTAAATACCCATGAAATTAAAAAAACTTTGGAAATATTACTTTATTAATGATTATTAATTTCACCATAGCCACTATTTATAACAAAATATTTAATGTAACTTTATGTTTTATTATTGCGTCTATTTCTCAAATTATTTTGTTATCACGAACAGAAATCATAAAATTTGATTTAAAAAAAAAATTGTCTGGTGATAAAGTCTACGGATTGAATCTACAAATTTCAATGACAATGTACTGTAGTATGTCCCGTATAACAGTATAAGTATATACAGTATGTAATAATATTTACAGTTCGTAATAAAATCAATTTTTATAAAATTTGAAATGAAAGCATACAAATATCGCTTGTAATTGTAAAATAATATTACTTATAATAAATTAATAAAAGTTAATTCCCATACGTTAATTCCCAGAAATAATTAGATGTTTTTAATATCATTTACATAATATTTCTACTTCAGATCTCGTTATTTCTAACATTATTTGTTTCAATTTTATAGGATATATTAAAAAATAAGGAAAGAATTCAACTAATTTGTATTTATGCACAATTAAAAGCTTAATAAGCACAAACTATATTCAATTACATACAAAACTAGGTGATGGGAACTCGTACGTAGAGCGCATAACTTTGCCACCGCTAATAAATGTGACTTTGACAATCTAATATTCTTTGAATCCGATCCCAAAATACAACCAAATGGTTCCTGGATAATGACCAATCGTCCCACCAAATTTCAGGCAATTTGGTTCAATACTTTTTGAGTTATGCGAGTAACAAGATTAAGACCAAAAAATCAATAAATGCCGCCTAAAATATAAACTTCCGCAATCTGCGAAGGTAATGTTACAATGGCCTGTTTGTTTATAGGTGCAGTAAAATAAATTATTATTTATACAGTTACGTAGGTAGTTAGTAAATTACACCAAGATTTAAACTAGTCGCATTCAAGAACTGTAATCAGTTTCTAAAGAGGCTGAGTTTCCCCTTTGAGGGTAATTTCCCCTCTTTTCTACAGTCTCCCCTCTTTTCTACAGTTTCCCCTATTTTTTACAGTTTCCCCTCTTTTCTACAGTTTCCCCTCTTTTCTACAGTTTGCTCTCTTTTCTACAGTTCCCCCTCTTTTCCACAGTTTCCCCTCTTATCTAGCGTTTCCCCCTCTTTTCTACAGTTTCCCCTCTTTTCCACAGTTTCCCCTCTTTTCCACAGTTTCCCCTCTTTTCCACAGTTTCCTCTCTTTTCCACAGTTTCCCCTCTTTTCCACAGTTTCCTCTCTTTTCTACAGTTTCCTCTCTTTTCTACAGTTTCCCCTCTTTTCCACAGTTTCCCCTCTTTTCTAGCGTTTGCTTCAGACACACACAGGAGTTTGTTCGCAGTGTCCACTAATGGTAAGCAAACATGTTCGACAGCAAGAATAAAGCTAGAATATCTAACTGCTACCTGAGCAGTGAGGGTTAAAGAATTCTAACGGATTAGGGTAAGTTACGAGCTATTGGACGGTTACACATTTTCGACCACATAAAAAAATTATATAATAATTATTTTACTTTTATTATATAATTTTTCCTCACATGATCGACAATGTGGTACAGTCCGATAACTCGGAACTTACCCTAGTATCATATATAATTTTGACGTAGAATATCATAATTTCAGAAATTATCGTCGGAATTTTTTGCTGGGAATGTCCGACGAAAGACTGTTCGATATATAGAATGATTTGAAAGTTACCACCATTTTATAATATATATTATTTTTTTTTAATTAATTGTTAGCGGTAGTTTAAATAAAGAAAATAAAAATTAAGATAATTTATACTTATATTTATTTATTTATCTAAACATAAATGAAGAAACTAGCAAATTTAAAAGAAGTATTAATAAATTCTCTTTGGAAATATCCTCATTTTTAGAGTCATGAGTAATGAAATACCTTGTATAATGAATTTATTTAAAAAAATATATATTTTCTATAGTCTGCCATGAAAAGACCAGTTTTCTATTTCTCTCTCAAATCCTCTATAGTAGAGTAACTGTACATAGAAAATTTAATTCATAAATTAAGAATTTATGAATATCAAAAATTTAATTATTCATAGTAAGAACATTTATGATAAATAATTATAAGCAATTTAAAAAACATTTAAAAGTCAATATAAAAATACATACAATAATCACTTTAGTAAAATACTATAATTTGTTGAAACTGAAATTACGTCATTTAATTTCTAACAGCAACAGTTCTACTAGTAGAAAGGGGTAATATTATTTGTATATTAGACAATGGATTAAGCCTTAGGCTAGAATGACACCTTTCTACCGGAAGTACAAATGCCATTCAGGTGTGCTAATTAGTTTACCTTTAACAGGTAGAGTGAAAAAAGGATTAATTGGATTAATTTAATGTCTTAGATTAATGGAGATGACATATATATATATATAAAGACAATATTTTCACATTAAAAATATATTAAATAGACAGTACTAAACTTTCTATATAATTGAAGTTTTAGTAGTAGTTTTAGAAGATAATTTATAAACTTGTTTAAATTTCAAATTATTTATTAAAACGCATTAAAATATAGGGTAAGTTACGGATTATTGGTCAGTACTACATCTTCGGTCATATAAGAAAAAACAATATAATTGTTATTATTAGATAGCAGTCTGTAATAATAATAATTTTTATATTGTTTTTTCTCATATGACCGAAGATGTACTAC
>CANNZV010005917.1:0-22317 GCA_947561585.1 Caprella mutica | reverse complement strand
ATATCAGGGCTGCGCGTGATGAAGCAGCCTGAAGAGGTCGCTGCTCTGCAAAAAGCCGCCAATATTACCGCAGACGGCTATGCGGCTGTGCGGGCAATGCTCCCGGAAGCGAAGTACGAATATGAGCTACGAGGGGTATTTAGTGGCGAGTTTGAGCGCCAAAACTCTTCGCATGCCTATGATCCAATTATTGCCAGTGGACCTAGGAGCTGCATATTGCACTACCAGGATAATGATCAGCCCATTGAAGATAATCTCACTCTGCTTGATGTAGCCGCACAGTGGAATGGCTATAGCTGTGATGTGTCTCGCACGCTGACACACACCAAGCCGTTCAATGCTCGTCAGCAGGCAGTGTATGACGCAGTGCTTCACGTGCAGACAAAGACGATCGAGCGAATCAAGGTGGGGATGAGTTTTGTTGACGTTGATATGGAGATGCGTAAATTGACCGCTGATATGCTCGTAGAGCTTGGTTTGAGCAAAGCAGCGTCAATTGAAGATACGAAAAAATATTTACCCCATTCAAGTCATTTCATTGGTCTCGATGTGCACGATGTTGGTGACTATCGGGCGCCACTTGCTGCAGGCAATGTATTTACTATTGAGCCAGGAATATATATTCCAGAAGAAGGGATTGGCGTAAGAATTGAAGACGTTATCCACTTAACTGAGACAGGAGTTAAGAATCTAACCGAAGGCATTCCAAAATAATATGAATGATTCACAGCGCGATTCGGCCGGCTTTTTACTGAGGTGGCTTGCTAATAGTATCGGTATTTGGCTTACCGCTGAGGTATTGGAGGCGGTGACGCTAGATGGCGGAATTATAACAGTAGCTATAACCGGCCTAATCCTGTCTGCGGTTAACGCTGTGGTCAAGCCCTTTGTTACGGTTCTGGCTCTGCCAGCAATCGTTTTAACCCTCGGCATCTTCATGATTTTCGTTAACGGAATTGTGTTATTGATTGCCGATTGGCTTGCACCGGGCCTGCAAATTGATGGATTTGGTGCTGCAATACTTGCCAGTTTAGTCATTGGGTTGCTAAACTATCTACTGACCGCAAACAATCAGAAAGGCTGAAGTCGTCTTGGAAGACATTCTACAAATCATTACACTCGTTTCTTCGGTACTCGTATCGGTACTTATTCTAATGCAGGCACGAGGGGCAAGCCTTGGTGCTGGCTTTGGTGGATCGGGCGAACTGCACACTACACGCCGTGGTGTCGACAAGACGCTACATCAAATTACGATCATACTTGTTGTTGTTTTTGCACTCTCAATTGTGCTTAACATCGTCAATGCTTAACTCGGGGATTTAGTGGGCCAATGAGATCACCGCAAAAACGAAACCTATCTCGTCACGTAAGGAAGACGACGAACAGCGCCATTAAAGTTGGCGATAATGTTGGTGAAAATTTTGAAAAACATGTTGCGAGCCGCTGGAATAACCTTCGCACGGTGCGAAGGTTTGTTTCTAGCTGGCTACTGCTAGTTACGCTGCTTGCAGTTGGCGTGACCGTGCAAAATAGAAATCTCTCTGCACTCTATCAAACCGAAGCCGCCACTGACGGGGGTGTTTTTATTGAGGGTACAGTCGGCGAGATCAGTAATCTGAATCCGATTTTCGCGCGCTCTCCAACCGACAGCTCGGCCGCAAGACTATTGTTCAACGGTCTGCTTCGTTACGACGAGAATAATGAGCTTGTCGGTGATTTGGCAGAATCATGGGAAATTGATGAAGAGGGGACAGTCTACACTGTTGTCCTAAGGGATTCTGCTCGGTGGCATGACGGAACGCCTGTAACCGCGGATGATGTAGTCTATACGGTCGACGCGATCCAGCATCCAGACACTCGCTCGCCGCTTAATTCAAGCTGGCAAGATATTAATGCGCAAAAGATCGATGATAGAACGGTCAACTTCGTGTTACCTAATCCTTTTACGCCATTCGTCCACTCGCTTACGGTGCAGCTTATTCCTAGTCACATTCTTGGTGATGTTGCTCCAATTGAGCTTCGAGCGCATCCGTTCAACCTGCAGCCCGAAGTGGGGACGGGCCCGTTCGTGTTTAGTAGGCTTGCACTGGACGATAAGCTTGGGCAGATAGAGGTGAGCAAAAACGCCGATTACTACAAGGGCGAGCCGCGCCTCGACAAGTTTATTATACGAGCTTTTGGTGACCATGAATCAATGCTCAATGCATTTAAGGGCGGCGAGATTACGGCGGTTGCTGGTTTGCGGTCATTTGATTTTGATCAATTCAATCTTGAGGCTGCTAGCGCAAGCTTCTATGACTTGCCACTCTTCAACAGTGTAATGGCCTTCTTTAAGACGAGTGATGACACGCTAAAGAGTAGGCCGATACGCAAAGCTCTTACCCTCAGCACCGATAGGGAGGCTATATTTGATCTACTTGATAACCGTTACGCGATAGGCCAGGGGCCATTGCTGCCCGGCCAGCTTGGGTATGATCCGGATATTGTTCAAAGTCGGTTTAACCTTGAGGCGGCAGCAAAGACGCTAGAGTCAGCGGGCTGGAAGCTCGCCGGCGACGGCTATCGCTACAAGGCCGATAAGCCACTAGAAATCTCATTGGTAGCGCAACGAACCGGTGAGTTCCCGGAGCTTGTCGAGGCGCTGCAGCAGCAATGGGCAAAGGTTGGCATAAAGCTAGATGCTCAGCTTGTCTCGCCGGAAGACTTGCAGCAGAGCCACATTGTGCCTCACAACTATCAAATTCTGCTTGCGAATGTTTCGCTAGGGATTGACCCTGATGTGTTTGTATACTGGCATTCATCGCAGGCGCAAGTTCGTGGATTTAACTTTTCCGAATACGAAAATAATGTCGTCGACCAGGCGCTAGAAGCAGGCCGTACCCGTAATGATGAAGAGCTTCGGGCGGTTAAGTATCGGGCGTTTCTTGAGCAATGGGCAAAAGACTATCCAGCTGTAGCTCTTTATCAGCCGGCGTTTTCATATGTTCAAGATAGTGCCGCAAGAGGCTATCGTGAGCGTTCTTTGGTTGACCCAACTGACCGCTTTTTAACTGTTCATGAGTGGACGGTTAATACGACTACCGTAACTCGTTAGAAGATAAGATTTCGTTTATGGCTATATTTTGCTAAAATATAGGTAAAGCACCGGGGAGGTATTTGCGTGAGTTCTAAAGTTGCCCATTATTTACAAGAGCATGTTACTGGCGAGGTCGTAACGGCTAAGTCTGTTCGAAGATACTTTTCAACTGATGGCAGTGTTTTTGAGCTTGAGCCAGAAATAGTCATTTATCCCCGGAATACTAGCGATGTACGCAAGGTAGCACGCTTTACTTGGCAGCTTGCTGAGCGCGGCAAGGCGGTTCCTATTACTGCTCGTGGCCGAGGTAGCGATCAGTCAGGTGGAAGTCTTGGTTCTGGAATCATGATGGTGTTCCCAGCACACATGAAGAAGCTGCTGGAGATAGATCCTGGCAAGGGTACGGCAACTGTGCAGCCCGGCATAAACTATGCAGTATTTCAGAACTCATTACACACGCACGGGCGCTTCTTGCCGCCATTCCCTTCGTCAATCGACTTCGCAACTATTGGTGGCGCAATCGCCAATAACGCAGCTGGTGAGAAGAGTATCAAATATGGCAATACGATCAACTTTGTTAAAGGTCTTGATGTTGTGCTGGCGAACGGTGAGCTTATCCATACATCCCGAATTGGCAAAAGGGAGCTGAGTAAGAAGAAGGGTCTTACTAACTTCGAAGGCGAAATTTATCGACAGCTAGATAACCTACTTACTGACAATGCCGAACTATTGTCTGCAAAGAAGTTTAATGTGAGTAAGAATTCCTCTGGCTATAATCTTGCACAAATTAAGAAGAAGGACGGCAGTATTGACCTGACGCCGCTATTCGTTGGGTCGCAAGGCACGCTGGGCATTATTACTCAGGCAACGCTCTCTACGGAGCAATATAATCCAAACACAACGTTATTCTCGGGCTATTTCAGAGACATCAAAGATGCCAGCAAGGCGACAACAAAGCTGCGAGAGCTTGGGCCGAGTGCGATTGAAATGGTTGATAGGCACTTGCTCGAGTTTATCGATAAGCACAATCCAAAGCAGCTCAAGAATATGTTCGAGAAGCCATTCCCAGCAATTGTTTTGCTTGTGGAATTTGATGACGTTAATGAGCGCAAGCAGAAGAGGCTTGCAAAAAAGGCCAAGAAGATCATGCAGGAATTGGCTTATGAATTTAGCATGACTCGCGACGACCATGAACGTGAAGTGCTCTGGAAGATTCGCCACAGCGCAGCTGCTGTTGTATCTCACAGTGAGGGTAGTAAAAAGGCTCTTCCAATCATCGAGGATGGCGTTGTCCCGCACGACAAGTTCGAGCAGTACATGAACCACATTTACAGTATGTTCAAGCGCTATAAGCTTGATGTTGCTGTCTGGGGTCATGCAGGCGACGCTAATTTACATATGCAGCCATTCCTGGATCTTTCAAGCGTTGGCGATAGGCAGAAAGTCTTTAAGATTATGGACGACTACTATACTGAAGTGTTGCGTATGGGCGGAAGTACCGCCGGTGAGCACAATGATGGGCGCCTGAGGGCACCGTACCTACAGAGTATGTATGGCGATGAGATGTATAGCCTATTCCAGAAAGTTAAGAAGATTTTTGATCCGTATAACACGATGAATCCAGGCGTTAAGATTGATGTGAAGCGCGAAGATGTTGCACCGCTATTGAGGCGAGAATATTCGATGGAGCATCTTTCAGATCATATGCCACGCACGTAGCTTTGCTATACTGGGTCTATGCATCGATATAGGCCAGTCCTTTTAGCTTTACCTCGTTTGATTCGCCTGAGAAGCCGGGGTGATGAAGCAGGCCTGGAGCGAGAGATTTTTGATCTCTTTGCCGAGCTTGGAGGCGTGTATACGAAGTTTTTGCAGATTCTTATTTCGAACACTAGCTCTATGCGCACTGTCAGCCCCGTGCAGCGCATGTCGGTTTTTGCTCGTTCCGAACCAAGTTCAATCGATCATTCAATGGTTATTCAAAGTGAGCTAACTCCCGCCCAGTTCTCTCGATTTCGCTGGATCGATTCAAGGTCGTTTGCAACTGGCTCGTTCGCCAACGTCTACAAGGCGCAGTTGCGTTCTGGTGAGATGGTGATCGTTAAGGTGAAGCGCCCTGGCCTCGCAAAGCAGCTCGCATCGGATTTTCGAATCTTGAAAGTTATTGTGGCTCTGCTTGCCGCAGTCCAGTCCAATTCAAAAATCGATATCAAGACCGTTGCCCATGAGTACGCCGACGGGATTCGCAGGGAGGTTGATTATAAGCAGGAGGTTCGCAACGCACTGCGGTTCTACGAGTCATACAGAGACTCTGAAGGTATCGTAATCCCTCGGACATATTCTGAGCTATCAACCGACGATATCATTGTCCAGGAGTTTCTAGACGGTGTTTTGCTCAGCGATATCATGGAGCAGCAAGACCCTGTTGCTTATACTCGGTCCCGGCTCGGGTTTGATCTTAAGCAGCAAGTGCAGCGCTTTGGTGTAGATATTTTAGTCCGTGCTTTCGCTGGCGAGTTCGTGCATGGTGATCCGCACCCTGGAAATATCTTGCTGCTGAGAGATGGAAAGCTGGCGCTGATTGATTTTGGCTTACTAGCTGAGCCAGCTAAGGATTCTCTCGGATACTACTAGTATATGAAAGAGCAGACCTTCATTAATCGCGGAGAGCTACGGCCGGGCAAGTTTGCATTTTTGATGCTGCGCACATACTCAGCTAAGCTGTATCACTCCTTGCATTTTATCGACTCCAAGTTTGATGAGTTGAAGCTTTTTCAGGGTATTGAGAGGGCAATGGATAAGCGATTTTACACCAGTGCTCCGGATCCAGAGGCGGTTATTGAGCGAATGAGGCATGGCCACACAACGGAGATTTTTGACGGTATTATTAATCCCGATAACGAGCTTGGTTTAAATGGCGATATTGATGGGTTGGTTATGCGTCGGGCTTGTCATACGGTGTGGACGACTATTATTGAATTGGGGCTTTATAAAGAGCTGATACCGTATGTGTATAACGAGGCGGTTCGAATTGGGGGTGAGCGTAATCAGGAGCGAAAGGCATTCAACGGAGGGCCGAGAGATATTGAAGAAGCATTCGAAGTTGTGGGCGATTGGCTTTTGAATCTTCGTGAATCTGATCCAATCTTCTTTATGTCGGTTCGAGGGGCTCTTCCTGTTTCGTTGAGGGCAGATTAGGACTAAGATTACGATGAATAAATTAGAATTTATACAAAAATATATCTCTTCTCAGCGAATTAGGGTGCGCCTTGACCAGCGTTCGCTGCTGGCTGAGGACTCGATAAAAATAACCTGCGAAAGTATATCCATTAACGATATTCAAGCCTACTACGTGCCTAAGTATGAGCTTAAGGGTTGTTTTGACGCGAGAGACATCGATCAGCAGGTCAACGATTACGACATTAAGGCAAAAACTGTTGGCGAGGCCTCAAGGGATCCTGAGAAGTGGGGTCTAGGCTTAGGCATAGGCCGCTCTCATTCTTCTATAGTCGCGCTTGAGCCAATTCCGGTAGCGACAGACCCAGCGACAAATAGGAGTTTGATTCTAGACTCGAACCACACTTTAGTAAATAGTATTCATGTGCTTGACCAAACTGCGCGCAGCAATCTAAAAATTCCCATAGTCCGTGTTTCGGGCATGGGTATGGAGGCGATTTGTATAGACTTTCGGATACTGAATAGAGTCTAGGGTGCGCTCGTAGTTTGGTGCGCAAGAGAGGACTTGAGCATTCTTATCTCACTCGGTAAATTGAAGCTCATTCGCTTCAATGCTCGTTCGTCCGCCGGAGTACCGGCTACAAGGACTCCGTAGTAATCCACTGGATTACTACTTCTATCGGTTCAAGTGCCGTATTGCTCACCAAATAAAAACACACCTTTGCAGGTGCGTATTTAGTTTGGTGCGCAAGAGAGGACTTGAACCTCCACGGCCATAAGGCCACATGCCCCTCAAGCGTGCGCGTCTACCAATTCCGCCACTTGCGCATATCCAAATTCGTTGGTCCTGATAATCATACGTTGCCAATCTGTAAAGATCAATGGTTTTATCTCCATGAGCTTATGGTTTTTCCTGCTGAATATAGTAGAGTTGTTGCATGTCGTTATATTTTGGATACGGAACAAATGCTCAGCCGGAAATGATGGAAGCGATAACTGGTCGCACTCCCGATTCAGAGCCAGCCATACTCGAAGGATATTATCTCGGGATACAGAGTTCTGATAAATTGAGTTCTGTGGTGCGCGGAATCCTTGCAAATAACAGGTCTACTGAGGAGATGGGGGCTTTCGTACGTATGCTGCTGTCCCGAGCGCATCAGATACAATAGCAGGCCTTGTATGGGAGGTTACCGATACCGAGCAGCTGCTCATCGATAATTATGAATTAAGTGAAGGTGGACTCTGGTTTACCAAGGCAATAGGGCGAGCGCGGGTAGGCGATGCGGTCGAAACGGAGGCGGCAGCCACCGAATATGACGAGGAAAGAACTCTTGAAATTGCGAGGATTGTGCGCGAACAATTCCTGGCTAGTCAATAAAAGCTTTATTTGTGGGCCGAGAACTGGTAATATACTCCAGACCCACTACAAGGGCGCTTAGCTCAGTTGGCTAGAGCACCTCGTTTACACCGAGGGGGTCGGGGGTTCGAGTCCCTCAGCGCCCACCAAATAAAGAACACCCCAAGTGGGTGTTTTTTATTTGGCTGAGCTGTCGAGACACGAACCCCAGCCAGCAAAGCTGGCGTGGGTACGTTGATCAACTGCCGCCCACAGAAGTTTACTTCGAGGACGACTGCTGTGAAGTCGCAAAGCGACAGTCCCTCAGCGCCCACCAAAATAACAAAATCACCATTCGGTGGTTTTTTTATTTTGCGAGCTGAAGGGATGAGAACCCGAACATGCAAGGCATGCGTGGGTACGGTGAGGGCTTGCTGCCGCAAAAGCTCGCTCCGAGGAGGTTTCAGTGAAGTCGCAGAGCGACGGACTCTCAGCCTCTTCATGCTCGATCGCCATCACTATCCATTGAGTGTGTCAACGTAGAGCAAATACACTTGTTGGGTAGCTGCGGTGAGGCGTATACTCAAAACTAAGCACTCATTAAGGGGGGGTCAATGACTCAAACAGATTTCAGCGACCTAAAAGCACTATTTATTAACTGCTCAATCACTAAAAAGGCTGAAGATTCGCACACTATGCGCCTGATTCAGCGCTCAGCTGGAATTATGCGTGAGCAAGGGGTTTCGGTTGAGGTCGTGCACGCACTTGACCATCAGATTGCCTTTGGAATGGTGAAGGACGCTAAGAAAGAGCTTGGGGCGACTGCCGATGACTGGCCGGTGCTCATGGAGAAAATTATGGAAGCCGACATTCTTGTGCTCGGCACCCCGATCTGGCTTGGTGTAAAGGCGAGCGTTGCAACCCTCGTCATAGGGCGAATGTACGCCTATAGCGGCGACCGCAACGAGAAGGGTCAGTACTTGTACTACGGGAAGACCGGTGGATGCTTGATTACGGGGAATGAAGATGGGGCAAAAGCCTGTGCTATGGATATGCTCTACGCGCTTTCACACATTGGCTACACAGTTCCTCCTCAAGCTGACGCGGCGTGGCTTGGTGAAGCTGGCCCCGGTCCGAGCTATGGCGATGAATTTGAAGACGGTTCACAGGCCGGTTATGGCAATGACCTCACAAACCGAAACACCACAATAATGGCCTGGAATCTTATGCATAGCGCGCGGATGCTCAAGGATAATGGCGGTATTACGGCAAAGGGGAATGTTGCGGATGACTGGCGAGGGGTGACGAATGCCAAGGATCAGAATCCGGAGTATCGATAGAATTCGCACGCAAAGAGGTCTTACCGGGCTTCGATGCATGTCGCGTATTACGGTTAAGTCCTGGTAAAAAAAGCCTACTTTCGGCTATACTGAGACTATAAAAGGAGTTTCTATGGCAGGATTTATTGGATTTTTATTTATTGTAGGCGTACTTCTGCTGATTAGCGGTCTACGTATTATCGACCAGTATGAAAAGGGGATTGTCCTGACCCTTGGTAAGTTCACCGGCATGAAGAAGCCAGGGCTTAACTGGATTTTCCCTGGAATTCAGCGAATGATCAAGGTAGACCTTCGTCTTGCAACTATTGATATTCCACGGCAAGAAGTGATTACAAAAGACAACGTTACGATTAACGTTGATGCAGTTGTGTACTTTAAGGTGGTATTCGCTGAAAAGGCGATTCTTGATGTTCAGAACTTCCGCACTGCGACTGCGCAATTCGCACAAGCGGCACTCCGAGACATTGTTGGCCAGGAAGATCTTGATACCCTGCTGAGCGATCGCTCACGAATATCTGAACAGATTAAGCTGATCGTTGATGAGGCGACTGAGCCCTGGGGGATCGACGTCGAGAACGTGAATATTCAAAACGTGGAGCTACCAGGCGATATGAAGCGAGTAATGAGCAAGCAGGCTGAAGCTGAGCGCGAGAAGCGATCCGTTATCACTAAGGCTGAAGGTGAGCTTGAGGCTTCGCACAACCTTTCTGAGGCTGCTCGTAAGCTTGGTTCAACTCCGGGTGCGCTACATCTCCGAACGCTTACGACATTGAATGATTTAAGCTCTGACCAGTCAAATACCGTGATCTTTGCAGTTCCACTTGAGGTGCTTCGTGCCTTCGAGGGTGCCGGTGTGAATCCTATGGGTTCAGGTGTGGTTGACGCTATTAGTAAGGCAACTACTCGAAAGAAGTAGCCCATGAACGTTAGCCATGTCTTTGAGGGTGGGGCTAAGCTGGGAGTTGAGGGGCGGGCGCTTGAGTATTTGTCGATCGCAACGTCGATTGAAGACGTTCGGACGGTACTGGATGATGTCCTTGCATGTGAAGATGGCTTAACGGCTTATCGAAGGGTTGTAAGGCGGCTTGAAACGGATGCTACAGGAGATATGAGAGAGCTCAAGAATGCTGTGATTAGCCTTGAGGCGCCTCGCCATCATACTGATATTTTTAAGGCCAACCTTCATCAGGTATCTGTTGTGGCGGAGAGCATTGCTTTTGAGAACGGCCTAGATCCCGGCCAGACAATCTCGTTTGTGAATTCAATCTTTGAAGATGTAATTGTTGAGCGCTCCGGGGAGCCAGAAAAAATTCGCTTGCTTGAAGTGGTGCGAAAATCGGCGGTCTGTGCAGTTATAGAAGATGAACTTAATGTGCTTACATGGCCTTCGGGGCAAGGTGGGTATATTACCGAGGCGCTTCAGGGTGGTAGCGTGGCGCAGCAACCATTAAGCTGGGAGCAGGGCATTACCGAAGCTGTTATTGCCGTCGACGAGGGGATTGGTAGGGTTGCGTTTCTGAAGCTTTTTGATACTAGCGACGACTCGGCGATACCGAATCCTGAAGAATATCAAAGTCTAGCCTTGCAGGAGCTTGCGGATAATCTTGATCTGCTGCTTCCCGAGCGGTTGCCTCACGCTATGGTGCACGTAACCGCCGAGAGTGCTGCATCGTTGTATGCTCACCTTATTCGACGCGCTGCGCGTATGCTCATTGAGTCTGGGTATAATGGTGAGCCGGACGCGCTGCTAAGCGAAGCGCGGAAAGTTGCACAGGATGCGATGCTGCTTGCAGTTCAGCGGGGCGAGACAGTGAAGAAGATGAAGGTGTCGCATGTCCTGGGTTTGGCTATGAGGTCTCGGGATGCTGGTAGCCCTGCTGCCTAGGTGTTTTCTGAAGTATATTTCAATTTGAGCGCTTCATCGGTGGCTTACCCCGGGGCGAGCTTCGCTCTATGTCGTTATGCGTGCATGAACTGACCGTTCAATTACAATGAGTAAACTCGTGCCAAGAAAAAAACCGACCACATGAATCGATTGTCTATTTGGTGGCTTCTCCCAGACTTGAACTGGGTGAGGGTCGTTAAGTAAACGTGAACTGCTTGACGTTTATAGGCGCGGAAAGCCGCAGCGTTGTCTGAGTTTGAGCTCTGCTCAAGGCGAAGACCGCGAGGTGGGGTCGCGGAATTATCTCGTCAGAGATAATATCTGTGACGATCTGTGCACAGCACAGGGTGGACCCAAAAGATACTACTGTAAAATAAAAAACCCACTGCTAGAGTGGATTGTTTATTTGGTGGCTTCTCCCAGACTTGAACTGGGGACACAGGGCTCTTCAAGCCCCTGCTCTACCAACTGAGCTAAGAAGCCATTTGGTATAAACTTGGTTTAAACTTCGCCCAGTATAACAATTCTCTCGAGAAGTTGAAAGCGATATTTGTGATATTATTGAGTCATGAAATACGTAAGTCAAGAATTTACCGATAAGCCTGGATATATTTACGAGAAACATGCCCATGAGCGGACAATCCTGGTTACATTGGAGGGCTCAGTAGAGATTACGGTAGGGTCGGCGGCTGCGGTGCTCAGCGGGCCGGGTGATGTCGTGATTATTCCTGAAGGGGAGAATCATTCGGCTGTGGTGGGTGAGGCTGGTTGGCGAGCAATTGCCATATCAGACCAAGATGCCGCAAAGAACTATCCCCACATAAAACACTAAATCTCCTTTACTCACCCCAGACAATCAACTATACTTTTCATTCAGATGCGGATGTAGCTCAGTTGTTTAGAGCGAGACATGCCGGCGGCATGTTGCAAGGAAACGTTCCGATGAAAACTAGTTTTCAATAGCGAACTTTCGGGGTCGCAGAATGTGACCACCCGTAAGGTGCGCGGCGAGCCTTGAATCAATCGCATCAAAGAGAAAACTTTAAAACACAATCATGCGGGTGTAGCTCAGTTGTTTAGAGCGCATCCTTGCCAAGGATGAGGCCGAGAGTTAGAGTCTCTTCACCCGCACCATAAGATACTCAGTGAGCTATTTTGCTCGAAAAGACTTGTTTCACCTCTGGTAAACAAGTCTTTTTTGTTAGTTAGGTTTCGGTATTCTGAGCTTTGCATTATTTCCTTCATTTCTACGCCCATTTGAGCAATTATTTTTACAAAATCTGTGTACTTAACAGATACGGAATCGTCATTTACTACCATCGAATCAAACAGTTGGGTTATTATTGCCCGTTTTTTCGTTCACGTCGTCTATTTGGCTATATGTAGTGCCTGCTTCTTGGCTAAGTTCAACAAGAGATATGATCTCGTCCTTGTCGACTTCCTCTGGGGCACTCAGCGAGGCTAGTCGAGCTTCTAGGCCTTCCATCTTCTCGTTAAAGACAGCGTGCTTTTCACGGTACTTCTCTGGAGGTATTTCGCCCAATAGTTTATCTTCATACAGCATGTCATCCATACGCTTGTAGCGCTCTAGATCACGTTTAGCGGTATTAATCTCGTCCTGCTGGGCTTCATTAGAGTCGTCTGCATCATAGTTGATGCTGTCTATGAGCAGCTCCATTAGTTCTGGCGCCGGACACCTTAAGGCATTAAGGCTTTTCTGTATCTCTTGCTGTACGCTATCCTCCCGCACATATTTTTTCTTCTTGCAATCTTCTGTACTGCGTTGGCATGAACCGTAGGTATAGGACTTCACTTTCCACCAGGTAATGAGCTTACCGCAGTACTTACAGGTCATGACTCCTTTAGTGGATACTCATGTTTGCGTTTCTTGTGCGGCGACTTGTCGTTCAGTTTAGCCTGCACTGCTTCAAAAACGGCACTTGTAACGATTTGGCTTCTGAGCCCCCACGTAGCTCTCGCCATTAAACCGTATCTGGCCGGTATAGAATGGGTTCTTTAGCATCTTATATATATTCGGCTTTGTGAACGGTCGGCCAGTTCGGGTACGCACGCCGACGCTTTCTAAGTATTTGACTATAGATCTAATGCTATGTTCAGGTTGTAGGTATAGCTTGAAAGCCTTGGCTACTAGCTTAGCTGTCTGTGTATCTGGCACATGTATCTTTTTGCCGTCTCGCAGAACCGTTGTGTAGCCAGGTGGAGGTGGAGCGGGCATCCAGCCTTGTGCAAGTTTCTCTGCCCATCCTTTCATTGTCTCCTCTCGCAAGTTATCGGTGTACTTCTTAGCAACTGCAAGGTGTATGTTCCACATAAACTTCACATCAGACTTTGCGTCTTTGTGCAGCACTAAGCTTTCTTTAACAGCATGTAGCTGCCTGTCCTGGTCTGCTTGCAGCCAGTCATCAACCGCTACAGCGTCTTTTAGGTTTCGAGTCAGTCGGTCTGTTTTTTCAACTGCTAGATGGTGTATGTTTTGTTCAGATAGATACTGGAGTAGCTCGTTAAATACCCGTCTCTCTTGGGCTTTGGACGCAGTTTCGGCAATGCGAAATTCTTTCTTAACTGCATAATCTTTTGTTCTGCAATATTCACGCAGCAGTTTTAATTGCGATTCTAGTGAATAGCCGTCCTCTTGACCCTTGCTTGATACTCTTGCCAGGATGACCGCCGTTGGCTTACTCATAACTACTCTCCGGTATAATCAGTTTTCTACCTTGAGCTAAAGATCTGTAGAAATCTACAAGCTTAAACATGAAGTCCTCTGCTTCTTCTGGAGTAACTGTTCGGCCAAGATCACGCTCCATAATAAGTCGCACCTTTTCAATTCGTTCAGGATCTTCGGCGCAGACAGTAGCAAGATGTTTTCTTGCAGCGTCACTTCTTCTGAACGAATTAAACATATGTGTACCCTCCTTTTTGTAAAGAATAGATCGGCGCGGTTAGAACAGCGCAGTACACATAACAATTTGATCAAATAACTATTAGGACGATGGGCGGCCAGGGCCTGATTTCTTAGCTAGGTCTTCATTAACCAGCTTCTTTAATTCGGCATCTTCCTTGGCTAAAGCTTGCAAGACAAACTTGTTAAGACTAAGCCCACGCTCAATCGCAACAGCTCGCGCGCGTTGGCGAACAGCAGGAGATGTATCTATTTGTAGCTTAGGGCGTGTGCTCATATATACGTATAGTGTAATACAAGAATTTCAGATCACCAAAGAGGGCGATCTTAGGCAGCATAGGCACGAGCAAAGGCGACCTTAACACCTGATCGCAACAAGAGTTGTTTGATCAAATTGTTAAGGTATCAGATCTACTTTAATTGTAATACTAATATTACATATATTCAATAGTTTTTTCCCTTTTTATCCACAGAACTAAATAGAATAAATGTCGCCTTCGATCATGACATTAATAGCTAGCTCTAACAGATTAAAATACTACGTGCAGATTTCTCTCCCTTTATATATACTATAAAGAGAAAAATATAACAGTCGGTGGGGTATGGAATTAAACCTTAGCTATGAAAGCCTCACGCAAACTAAACTCCAACCAATACACAACTCTTCTACTTACTCATAAATTCAGATTCATAACATCATTACTACTATCTACAGATAAACAGGTTAACCAATCAGCATCTCGAAGAACATTAGAAACACTCAGAAAAACAGGCTATCTTAATCGACATTACAATAAGAGCTATAAGTTACTAGGTAAGGCAGCTCGGTACTATTTATCTAAGCAAGGCATAAACTACCTAAAAGCTAATTCTGACATTGAACCTCTCGCGCTCAACCTGCACTACAAAAACAAAAATATGGGTACCAGTTACATCGACCACCACATCGCAGTCTATAAGCTCTACCTGCAGCTCTCAGAGCAACACAATGACTACGACATATTCTCAAAGATAGAGCTTTCTCGCGATGAGGAGTTTGTTGACCCTAAGCCAGATCTTTACCTACAGTCGGAGGACAGTTCAAAACGAGACATGATCGTAGAACTATTCGCAAATACTATGCCAATCTGGGTTATTAAGAAGCGAGTAAATACGTATATCGAACACTATGAAGATGGCGACTGGAAGAATGGAGACTATCCTGCTGTAAAATTGCTAGTAAGTAGTCAGTCAATTATAGATAAGCTTGAGTCTTACGTTGACAAAGAACTAGATAATAACTTTATTACAGAGGGTGAACTTATTATTGCTTGTGAAGCGCATTAATCTTTCTATGTGTTCTTGTGTTGATGCTTGCTATCTCACATGCAAAAAAAAGCAATGATGAATAGTAGAAAGAGAGGCTATGAGTAAAAACTCTGAACTGTGGAGCGACTCTAGTGGTACGGCGTTTGAGATTGTAGGAAAAACCAATCCTCGTAATTGAACTAAGTATCCGCTTGCTATGATCGAAGGACACTATTATGTTTCTTCACGGATTTGAAAAATAATGGCGGCACCATCGCCGGTGTGGTGAGTAGACGACCTGACATTACTCCAAGACGTTATGCCACAACCCGCTCAATTGCTGACCTCGGTCTTGAAGGTCATTTCGGAGACCCGTCTAAAGTAGTGTTAGCGGGTTCAGAAACTATGGTGGGGGTATTGATTTTGCTGAACAAGTACGCGAATTCAATACTTAGAATAAGCAGTTTTAGTCTTGCTCAGGACTCGATAATTACCAACTCGGCATATCGCCAACCTCAGTCGGGGTGAAGTGTCTGTCTCGCTCGACTTTTAACCCTGCTGGACCTTGAATCTTTGCTAATTCAGCTAACGAGAAGTAACCAAACTCTGCATCATGTCCTTTAACGAATCCGAAACACTGATCTATTCCATCAAACTCTATGATGTACCATGCCCAAGTTGTCCACGGCGTGAACAGCTTAGCGTGTATCATCTTGTCCTCTGGTTCTTGATGTTCTGTCTCGTAGATCTTAGGGATCTTGTTGATAAGTTCTTTAGTTAGTAATTTCATGGCTCTAGCCTCCTTGGCGTTTTACTTTTCTTAACGCCGAAAGAGCACGGTCATAGGTTCTGGCTTGGCAAGGTGGAGATTCCCTTGAAAATAGCCAGCAACAATTACCCAGTATTTTCAAAGGTGAATACTACCTTGCCGAGGCAGGTTCTATGCGTACAATGTGAAGGCACAAGAAAGTAAACCCTTTAAAATCTCAGCAGCACTTCGGTTGCCCCTGTTTTTGGGCTATACTACCCCCTATGAACAAAGATGAATTCATATCGTTACTAAGTGATCTGCAAGCATACGAGCGCGAAGGTGCTCACTATGAGTTCAAGACAAGTAACGACGACCCTGACATGATAGGCCGACAAATATCTGCGCTTTCAAACACCGCAACACTTCATGAGCAAGACGAGGCATATTTATTCTATGGAATTTCGGATGACGGCGATATTGTTGGGACAAAAGTCGATCTGTACAAGAAACACAAAAATCAAGAAATGATTAATTCTATTAGTGTAATGCTGCAACCAGAAGTAAACTTTGAAATTCACGAAATTGTAGTAGATTCTAAGCGAGTCGTTGCAGTTGTTATCGCACCAGCATCAGGCTACGTTGTGACATATAAGAAACAAGCCTACATACGGGTCGGAACATATACAAAACCGCTCAAAGAGCATCCTGGCAAAGAAAAGGCTCTTTGGGAAAAATTAAGTACACAATCTTTTGAGTACCAGCCGGCACGTCGGGTCTCAAGCCTGGCCGAAATACGCGAGCTAATCGATGTCGAAAAGTTTTTTCAGCTTGCCAGAAAAGAGAAGCCTGAGACGGAAGAAGGTGTTGTTGATGCGCTCCTGTCCAACAGAATACTAAAGCGTAATAAAGGTAGGCTAAATATTACAAATTTAGGTGCACTACTTTTTGCAAATGAGCTTTCCGAATTTCAGCATCTTGAGAGTAAGGGGATTAGACTTGTTCAATATTCGGGAACCAATAAGATTAATGCGCTAAATCAAGTTGATGGAGTTAAGGGCTATGCTGTTGGACTCGAGAGATTAATAAACTACATTATGGCACTACTTCCTGCAAACGAAGAGCTCGAGAAGGTAATTCGAACTCAGAAAAAACTATATCCTATAAAGTCGGTTCGTGAGCTTGTAGTAAACTCCATAATTCACCAGGACCTAATTGCCAGAGGTAGTGCTCCCATAGTAGAAATATTCACCGATAGAATAGAGATAAGAAACCCTGGAAAGCCTTTGATCCCCACTAATAGATTTCTTGATGCACCGCCAAGAAGCAGGAATGAGAAGCTGTCAAAAACAATGAGAGGTTTTGGCTTTTGCGAAGAGAGAGGTAGCGGCATAGATCGAGTTGTCGCAGAATGCGAGACATATCAGCTGCCTCCACCAAATTTTATTAGCCATGATGACCACACTATTTCAATACTGTATGCGCCAGCGCAACTGAGCGGCATGGGAGACGAAGATAAGATTAGGGCTACATATCAGCATGCATGCTTAAAATATGTAAGTAACGAAAGAATGACAAATGCGTCACTACGTGAACGGTTTAATATCAACGAATCAAACTATCCTCAAGCATCAAAGATTATTAAAGCGGCGCTAGACTCTGGCGCTATCAAGAAATCAGAAAAATCTGAACGTGAGTATGTACCTTTTTGGGCATAGTTGTCAATGTAACCGGGATGTAACTGGGTGACATTTCGTCTAAAAAACAACAGAGGTCACAGCTACAAATTGCTATGTAACCGGGATGTAACTGGGCATCAATATCTAGATTAATTGTCGGACGCATAAATTATAGTCACACCACTCATAGGCTCCTCAGTCTCGATACCAGATATACGGCAGTAGAAGTCGTAAGCCGGTAGGTTGGGTATTTCACCCTTCTTTATGTACGGCTCAAACTTGGGCAGCATCAGCTGTTTGTCCCTATATCTACGTAAACTTTTTAATATCCCTAATATTCTTTTCGCATTTACTGTTTTTTGACTGATCGCAAATAGAATCTTTCGAAGACAAATATGGAAAAGACAGCAATAGCCGATGCATAAATCACTAGCATATCAGTCTGAACTTTTATGGAGATGAAAGCTGCGAGTACTATCAAATCTAAAAAGATTGCTGTAATGACAATCTTACTGTTAGCGCCAATCTTTTCTTTTAGATGCTTAAGAACTCCCCAGTGCACCATTATGTCCATTAATATATATAAGATAGCGCCGATCGATGCGATCCTGCTTAGATCGAAAAATACCGTTAGAAGCATTGCCAGTACAATTGTATAAACGAGAGTGTGCTTTTGGATACTTCCTGGCATTCCAAAGTGACGGTGAGGCACTAAGTTCATATCCGTAAGCATCGCAAGCATGCGCGAAACCGCAAAAGTACTAGCAATTAGTCCTGAGACGGTCGCGACTATAGCCAAGATTACTGTGAAGGTGAGTCCAAAATTTCCAAAAGCTGGTTTAGCTGCTTCGGCTAGTGAATAGTTTTTTGACGCTATAATCTCTGGAAGAGATAGATTACCTGCAACTGCAAAAGCCACCAAAACATAAACAACCACGCAAATGCCAATGGAGTATATTATGGCCCGTCCAACATTTTTCTTGGGATTAACTACTTCAGATCCACTATTAGTTATTGTGGTGAAGCCTTTATACGCTAAAATAGCCAAAGCTATTCCGGCTACAAATCCTGTAAGGCTGTAGTCAACCGAAGACGCTTCGCTTAGCGACTCAAATGAAAAGCCAGAAAACCACAAACCAGCCAGCCCGAATAGTGCAATACCACCTATCTTTACGACTGACAAAATGAGCGAGAATCTACCGATGATTTTATTGCCCGATATATTTATGAGAAATGCAAATATGAGCAATCCTACCCCCAGAGCTGCGACTAGGTAGTTGTTTTCGCCCACATCAAATAATTGAAGCACGTAAGATCCAAACGTACGGGCAACTAAGCTTTCGTTAATAACCATTGAGAAATACATAAGTAAAGAGCCTGCTGCCGTAATAGTTCCTGGTCCGTACGCCTCTTTTAGGAACATGGCTATTCCGCCAGCGCTGGGAAACGCATTAGATAGCTTTATGTATGAATATGCGCTGAAAGCCGTGACTATGGCGGCAACCAAAAAAGTTAAAGGAAATAGCGGGCCAGCTATTTCGGCAATTTGGCCTGTTAGTGCAAAAATTCCAGCACCAATAATAACCGCTGTTCCCATTGAGATAGCCCCAACTAGACTAAGACTACCTTTTTTGTAGTCTGTATTTACATTGCTGTGCTCGTCTGATGGCTTCTGCATAATTTCCCTCGTTTTACTATAACAAAAAGCTTAGTTTACAGCTTTTTTGCGTGCGGAGTTGTGAAACTAGTTGTACTTGAATAATACCCCCCATGGGTATATACTGCAACCATAAAAGGAGCATTCGATATGATTGAAGATATAAAAAAGCGAGCCACGCACCGTTCAAAAATAACTCGTGGACAATTTGATGCTCTTGTTGCAGCTATTGAGGATGAGAATTACTGCATAGACATTCTTACTCAAAGCTTAGCGATCCAGAAGTCTCTACGATCACTCAATAAACTTGTCTTAGAAAATCACTTAAAAACCCACGTCACTGAAGGAATGCAAGAAGGGTCTGACGAAGATAAGGAAAAATTGATGGAAGAGTTATTGCGGCTTTATGAACTAAGTAACGTTAGGGGGTAGGTATGAACTTAAAACCAATTGCACTAGGTAACACCTTCGCTATTCTGGCGTTCGCCATATTTATTACATGTATGGCTTGGGCGAGCATCGATACGTCTTCATTTATCTCTTTTTGGGAAAGTTGGGCGCACGGATTTAATCTTGACCTGTTAGCTACTGAAGATGTGGGATCGCTGAGTCTAAAGAGTGTATTTGGATTACTGACTTTCACAGGGTTTAGCTGGATTAGTGGGTATGCATTAGCTCGGTTGTATAACGTGCTTTCTAAGGAAGTTTGAGTCTATGGGTTTTTTACACATGCAGGTTGAGTCTCAAGTCAAACACCTGAAGGCTTTCCCTAAGAAGCAATTTGAAGAAATAAAAAAGGATACTTTGTAGGAATTATGACTGATCACAATGAAACTCACTACACCTGTCCTATGCATCCTGAGGTTAGTCAGGCAGACAGAGGAAGCTGTCCAATTTGCCATATGGCTCTTGAGAAAACCTCTGTAAGCGCAAACCACGAAGGCATGGATCATGACAAGCACGCCGGACATAATCCCAATATGTTCAAGCAAAAGTTTTGGCTGTCCTTAATCCTGACAGTACCTGTACTATACTTTTCTGAGACAATCCAAGATTTGCTCGGGTTTACTGCGCCATCATTCGTTGGGAGTGAGTTTATACCTGCAACACTGGGAGTAGTCATATTCCTTTATGGCGGACTAGTCTTCTTGCGCAGTGGACGTGCGGAGGTAGCAAATCGTCAACCTGGCATGATGACCCTTATATCCCTAGCAATTACTGTGGCTTTTTCATACAGTTTGCTCATAACGCTAAACATTCTAGATGGCAAAGACTTCTGGTGGGAACTAGCTTCTTTGGTGACGATTATGCTGCTTGGACATTGGTTAGAAATGGCATCAATCAGTAATGCTCAAGGAGCACTGAAGGAGCTTGCAAAACTACTGCCTGACGAAGCAGAGCGAGTCACTAAGAACGGCACTGAAACAGTTTCAATAAGCGAACTCAAAGTTGGCGACAAGGTACTCGTGCGCCCTGGTTCTGGCATCCCTATGGATGGCACGGTAATAAAAGGCGAGTCAAAGATTGACGAATCCATGCTAACAGGAGAGTCAAAACCAGTTCACAAGCAAGTGAAGTCGCTGGTTATTGGCGGGACTATCAACGGAAGTGGCTCACTTACCGTTAAAATTACCAAAACCGGAGACGACACCGCATTGTCTGGCATTATGAAGATGGTGGCTGATGCTCAAGCTACAAAATCAAAAACACAATTACTCGCTGACAAAGCTGCATCGTACCTATTCTATTACGCACTCCTTGCAGCATTCATTACGGCGATTGGCTGGGGTGTTTTTAGCGACCAACCATCGGGCTACACGCTGGAGCGAATTGTTGCTGTGCTTATTATTGCCTGTCCTCACGCGCTTGGCCTGGCAATTCCTCTCGTCACTGCAATCTCTACATCTAAGGCTGCTAACAATGCACTGCTCATTCGTGAAAGGGCTGCCCTCGAAAACGCTCGCAACATAGATGTGGTACTTTTTGACAAGACCGGGACACTAACAAAGGGTGAACAAGGTGTTGTAGGCATGGTCACGGATGATGAGAAGCAGCTGCTATCTATTGCTGCTGCCATAGAACATGACTCAGAGCACCCAATCGCAAAAGCCATAGTCGCAAAAGCAAAAGAAATGAATGTAAAAACTTCCAAAGCAACGGGCTTCAGCGCAATCGAAGGCAAAGGTGCGACTGCGAAGATAGATAACAAGACTTACTTCATTGGTGGCCCGCAACTACTCAAGCAACAAAATGTATCTTTGAAGGATAAGTTTAAGGCAGCTAGCGACAATGCACACAAAAACGGCCAAAGTATAATCTATCTTCTTGACGGTAAAGACATCTTGGGTGGCTTCATGATTGCTGATGTTATTCGTGAGGAAGCAAAACAGGCAGTAGAAGACCTGCAAGCTTCCGGTAAACGCGTAGCCATGCTAACTGGTGACTCTAAAGGAGTTGCCACTTGGGTATCTAAAGAGCTTGGACTTGATGAGTTTTATGCAGAGGTTTTGCCTGGAGATAAAGCAGACGTCGTTACTAAGCTTCAAAAGGACGGATCAAAGGTCGCTATGGTTGGAGATGGTGTGAATGACGCACCAGCACTTACTCAAGCGGATATTGGTATAGCGATAGGAGCTGGTACAGATGTAGCAATTGAATCTGCCGGGATCGTTCTTGCGAGTAGTGATCCGAGAGGTGTTAGCAAGATTGTCACCCTGTCTAAAAAGACCTATTCAAAAATGGTGCAAAACCTCATCTGGGCAACGTCATATAACCTCATAGCAGTACCGCTTGCTGGAGGGGCGCTCGCTTTTGCTGGTTTTGTCCTATCGCCAGCTGTAGGAGCTGCACTTATGTCGCTCTCTACGATAATTGTTGCAGCTAATGCCCAATTACTCCGAAGGATTGAATTATGAAGTCTAAAAATGAAAAAGTAGGAGCTACTGTGAATGACGATGAGTCAATATCTAGAGAAAAGATAGCTAAGAGCGATAAGAAGTTTAAGAAGACAGGCATGCGTATTTTAGGTGGGATATTGGGACTGGGGTAGCGCTTGTAGGAGGATCTTACGGATATATCTATGCGTCAACACCAGCACACATCAGGAGCCCTGCCTACGAGCACTACCACATACGGACCCAGATAAGTGTCGAGGGTACCCCAATAGACTTCACGACGAGTGCATTCCAGGAAGAATATGACGGAAGTACCTG
>CANNZV010005916.1:0-22352 GCA_947561585.1 Caprella mutica | reverse complement strand
GTCCGCCATCGGCGCCAAGGATTTTGACGGGTTCGACCGCAAACAACCGGACCTGTCTGCTCTGTTGGGAATGGTCGAATATTCGGACGCGCACAGCGCATTCATGACCACCGCCTATCCCAAGCGCGAAATCGTCAATACGCTGGGTGAATGGGTGGCAAAACAGGGCCTTAACCAGTTCCGTCTGGCTGAAACGGAAAAATATCCGCACGTTACGTTCTTTCTGAACGGTGGCAAAGAAGTCCCCGAACAGGGCGAAGACCGGTTCATGCCCAAGTCGCCCAAGGTGGCAACCTACGATATGCAGCCGGAAATGAGCGCAGGCGAAGTCACCGAAAAATTTCTGGCGGCCATCGACCACGGTTACGATTTGATTGTGGTGAATTTTGCCAACCCCGACATGGTGGGTCACACTGGCGATCTGGACGCAGCGATCAAAGCCTGCGAGGCCGTGGATGCTGGACTGGGGCAAGTTGTTGATAAACTGGAAAAAACCGGCGGGGCGTTGTTGGTGATCGCAGATCACGGCAATTGCGAAACGATGGTGGATCCGGTCACCGGCGGGCCGCATACGGCCCACACCACCAACCTTGTCCCGGTGATCCTGTACGGCGGCCCCGACGGAGCCAGCCTGCGCGATGGGCGTCTGGCGGATGTCGCGCCGACATTGCTGCAACTGATGGGGCTGTCGCAACCCGAAGAAATGACCGGGGAAAGCCTTATCGCGTGAAACGTCTGGTCCTTCTTCTTGCACTGCTTGGCACCTTCGCGCAGGCGCAGTCTGCGGCGGAACAAGCGCAATACGCAGCCGAGGCGCTGGAAGACGCAGGTGTCCAGCTTGACCGTGCCCAAGGCGCACGGGACCGGGTCGCGGCGCTGACGGATACTGTGCGCGCCTATGAAGATGGCCTTGCCGCGATGCGCGACGGACTGCGCAACGCCACGATTCGCGAAACCGAATTGACCCGAAAACTGGCGGCTCAGGACACTGAGGTGCAGGAGCTGGTCAGTGTACTGATGACTTTGGGCGCCGACGCGACGCCACAAACCTTATTGCACCCCCAAGGGCCATTGGGCACGGCCCGTTCGGGAATGCTGTTTGGGGGCAGTCACGCCGGCACTGGTGCAAAAAGCGCAGACGCTGCGTGGTGACCTTGAAGAAGTCAGCGCCCTGCGCGATATCCAGCAAAGCGCCCTAAACCGACTGCGCGAAGGGCTGACCGGTGCCCAAGAAGCGCGCATCGCGTTAAGCAAAGCCATCGCAGATCGCACCGATCTGCCCAAACGCTTTACCTCGGACCCGATCCGCACCCAAATCCTGATAACATCGACGGAAACACTTCAGGCGTTTGCCAGTGGGCTGGATGAAATCAGCGAAGATGTGATCGCTGAAAACTTGCCACGCATCGATGCGTTGCGTGGAACGTTGGCTTTGCCGGTTCGCGGCACCGTGCTGCGCAAGGCAGGTGATCCGGACGCCGCGGGCGTTGCACGGCCGGGTATCGTTGTGGCCACCGAACCCCGCGCTCTTGTGACCACCCCGGTCCCGGCAACCATCCGTTACAACGGTCCTTTGTTGGATTACGGGCTGGTGACGATTCTGGAACCACAGGCGGATGTGCTGATTGTTCTCGCGGGCCTACAAGAAGTTTACGGCACCACAGGAGAAGTGATTCCAGAAGGCAGCCCTGTTGGTTTGATGGGGGGCACACCACCGCAAACTGGTGATATCTCGTCACCTTCTGGTGAAAGGGGTGGTGCCGCGCGGTCGGAAACGCTCTATATAGAAGTCAGAGAAGGCGATGCGCCTGTCGATCCGCTGATGTGGTTCGCAACCGACAAGGGATAATTGTGCGATGAAGAAATTCGTGATGGCCGCGTTGGGCGGCACTGTGGCCAGCGTTGTGGCGACGACGCAATTCGTAGGGCCGCTTTTGGCTCAGGAACAGAACCGGCCAACGAATGTGTATGAACAGCTTGATCTGTTCGGGGACATTTTCGAACGGATTCGGTCGCAATATGTCGAAGAGGTTGACGAGGCCGACCTGATTGAAGCGGCGATCAATGGGATGCTGACATCTCTTGATCCGCATTCCAGTTATCTACCGCCCGCCGATGCAGCCGACATGCGTGTGCAGACCCGTGGTGAATTTGGCGGCCTTGGGATCGAAGTGACGCAAGAAGACGGCTTTGTCAAAGTCGTGTCACCGATCGACGGCACCCCGGCGATGGAAGCAGGGATGGAGGCCGGAGATTTCATCACCCACGTGGATGGCGAATCCGTTTTGGGCCTGACCCTGGACGAAGCCGTTGACATGATGCGCGGCCCGGTCGGATCCGAGATTATCATTACGGTTGTACGCGAAGGCGAAGACGAACCGTTCGACGTTTCAATCATCCGCGATACCATTAAACTGACCGCCGTTCGGTCGCGCATTCAGGGTGAAACGGTGGTGCTGCGTGTGACCACGTTCAACGACCAGACGTTCCCCAACCTTGCCGAAGGCCTTGCCAAGCAGGTTGAAGAAGCGGGCGGAATGGACAGCGTAAATGGCTTTGTTTTGGACTTGCGCAATAACCCCGGTGGTCTGCTGACGCAGGCGATCAAGGTGTCGGACGCCTTCCTCGAAGCGGGTGAGATCGTTTCAACCCGTGGTCGGAATCCGGCGGATGGCGAACGCTTTAACGCCGAAAGCTCGGTTCCGGGCGATCTGGCCGAAGGTAAGCCTTTGGTTGTTCTGATCAATGGCGGTTCTGCCTCGGCTTCGGAAATCGTCGCGGGCGCTTTGCAGGACCACCGCCGGGCGATTGTTGTCGGCACCAAAAGCTTTGGCAAAGGGTCTGTGCAAACTGTGATGCCACTGCGCGGGGATGGCGCCATGCGCCTGACCACGGCACGCTACTATACGCCGTCTGGCCGTTCGATTCAGGCGCTGGGCGTGTCGCCTGACATTGTTGTGGAACAGCCCCGCCGTGCTCCGGAAACGGAGGAAGAAGAGGAAGCTAACCGTAACCGCCGGTCCGAAGCGGATTTGCGGGGCAGCCTGGACAACGACAGTCTGACCGAGGATGAGATCCGCCAGATCGAAGAAGACCGCGCCAAAGCCGAAGCAGCGGCCGCGCTTCGCGAAGAGGACTATCAGTTGGCATATGCCATCGACATTCTCAAAGGCCTGTCTGCTTTGGGTCCCAAAGAGTGATTGGTCGGGCGGGGTCTTCTCCGCCCTTTCCTTTTGGGGTTCACGATGACCGTTCGCCAGATTTCCTTGGAACACAGCTACGAAGCCTCTGCCCGTTCGGTATGGGATCTGGTCACAGACTTTGACGCTTTGGCTCAGGTCAACGCACCTCGGGTTGTGATGACTGGTCTGCCGGCTGGTCGGATTATCGAGGGGAAAACATACGATGTCACGGTGTCGCTGTTCGGCCGCCTTCCGGCGCAGCCCTACAGCATGCAAGTTGTGATCTGCGACGACGAGGCACACCATTTTCGGTCTTCGGAACATGGAGCCGGTGTCAGGACGTGGGAACACGACCTGCGGGTGGTTGCCAATGGCTCCGGATGCCAGATCAAGGAAACCATCACGATTGATGCGGGGGTGCTGACCCCTTTGTTTGTGCTTTGGGCACGATATTTGTACAAGGCGCGCCATCCTGTGCGAGTCCGCCTGCTTTCCGAGAAAAGGGATGCCAATGACCCCTGAAGAAATTGAGACCCTGCCCTACCGCAAAAATGTGGGCGTGATGCTGGTCAATGCGGCTGGCCATTGCTTTGTCGGGCAGCGTTTCGACAGCGATGTGCCAGCCTGGCAGATGCCGCAGGGGGGAATCGACAAAGGCGAAAACCCGCGCGACGCGGCGTTGCGCGAGTTGCAGGAAGAAACCGGCGTTTTGCCCGATCTGGTGACGGTCGAGGCGGAAACCGACGGTTGGGTCGCCTATGATTTGCCGCATGACCTTGTTCCCCGCATCTGGAAGGGGCGGTACAAAGGGCAGGAACAAAAATGGTTCCTGCTGCGCTTTCACGGAACGGATGATCAGGTACGTATCGACGCTGACGATCATCAGGAGTTTTCGGAATGGTGCTGGCTTCCGGCCGATCAGGTGCTTGAACAGATCGTTCCCTTCAAGCGCGACGTTTATGAAAAGGTGATCGCGGCCTTTCGGGGGCACTTGTGATGCGTATTCTGGCGGCGATTTTGGCTGTGTGTTTGGTCCAACCGGCGTGGGCTTTGTCCTGTATGCGGCCAGATGCGGCGACCGATTTTCACAATGCGCAAGCATCACAGGACGTATGGATCATTGTCGAAGGGCGCTTGACGTTCGATCAGTCGAAACTGCCCAATCGGGACCTTACAAATCAGAACCAAAAAGACATGGATCTGCCTGCGCGGCTCAAGGGCATGTCTTTGGGTGACGACGGGTTCACGCGGAAATTCTCGCGCGATATCACCCTGCGGCTTGTCTGCTTTGGACCATGGTGCGGTGGCGCCAAGAGCGGCGCCGAAGTCGTGGCGTTTCTAAAACGCGAAGACAGCGCCTATGTCATGTTCGCCGATCCGTGCGGAACGCGTGTCTACGCGCCGACCAAAGAGGTCAAGCGTACACTGACCCAGTGCTTTAACGGTGGCGCTTGCGAAAAGGCCCGCCCTCGGCGATAGCGGTGGTTGTCACCTTTCATGTGTGTTTGGGGCAACGCAGGGCGCGTCTGCGGTCTTGCCAAGCGCCCTGATTGCAGCCCAAATGGCGCAAACAGGGAGGTGCCACCATGACCCACATTCTGGCGATTGATCAAGGAACAACTTCGACGCGCGCGATGGTCTTTGACGGGTCCATGGCGATCATTTCAAGCGCACAACAGGAATTCACCCAGCATTTCCCGGATAGCGGATGGGTGGAACACGATCCGGCAGACCTGTGGACCACGACGGTGGAGACCTGCCGGGACGCTATCAGGCAGGCTGGCGGCGCCAAGATTGCCGCCATTGGCATCACCAATCAACGGGAAACCACGCTGGTTTGGGATCGCAAGACGGGTCAACCGATCCACAACGCGATTGTCTGGCAAGACAGGCGCACTTCGGACATGTGTCATGCGCTCAAGGCGGAAGGGTTCGAAGCTGAAGTGACGGGCCGCACGGGATTGCTGCTGGACCCGTATTTCAGTGGTACGAAACTTGCGTGGCTTCTGAATAAGGTTGACGGCGCCCGTGCGCGGGCTGAAGCGGGTGAACTGGTGTTCGGCACGGTCGACACGTGGCTGGTCTGGAACCTGACCGGTGGCAAGGTCCACGTGACCGACGCCACAAATGCCGCGCGGACAATGCTGTATGACATTCACAAAGGGGCGTGGTCGCAGACGATCTGCGACCGGTTGGGCATTCCTATGTCGATGCTCCCTGAGGTGCGTGATTGTGCCGCCGACTTTGGTGAAACACTGCCTGAATTGTTTGGTCATGCAGTTCCCGTTCTTGGGATCGCCGGGGATCAGCAGGCCGCAACCGTGGGTCAGGCCTGTTTCGAACCGGGGATGTTGAAATCGACCTACGGCACCGGGTGCTTTGCGTTGCTGAACACAGGCGATACGGCGGTTACGTCCAAGAACCGGATGTTGACGACCATTGCTTATCAGTTGGATGGCAAGCCGACTTACGCACTGGAAGGATCGATCTTTATCGCTGGCGCGGTTGTCCAATGGCTACGCGATGAGTTGAAAATCATCGGTTCGGCTGGCGAAACGCAAGGATTGGCAGAACAGGCAGACCCGGCACAAAACCTTGTTCTGGTGCCCGCCTTTACCGGGCTTGGCGCGCCGTATTGGAACGCGGATTGCCGCGGCGCGGTTTTCGGGCTGACACGCAATTCGGGCCCGGCGGAATTTTCACGTGCGGCACTCGAAAGCGTTGGCTACCAGACGCGCGATCTGCTTGAGGCAATGCGCGCCGACATGGGCGGATCAGGGGATGCTGTGCTGAGGGTTGATGGCGGTATGAGCGCATCTGAGTTTGCAATGCAGTTCCTTTCGGACATCATCGGCGCGCAGGTTGATCGGCCCAAGGTGTTGGAAACCACAGCGATGGGTGCTGCATGGCTGGCAGGCCAACGCGCTGGTGTCTATCCAGAGCAAGCCGAATTTGCCAAGAGCTGGGCACTGGAACGGCGTTTTACGCCGCAGATGCCGCAGGATGCCCGCGCGACGAAATACGCAGCGTGGAAACGCGCCGTCGAAGCCACCATCGGGGCGGCGGGGTGAGCGACGAAGACTATCCAAACCCACTGCCCAATGCCAATTGGCCGGACGCATTGCAGGATATGGCAGACGGGTTTGCCGCCGGGTTGAATGTGTATCGCGTCATGGCGCATCACCCCGATCTGCTGCGCGCATGGGCGCCACTGCGTCAGCATGTGGTCAAGGATAGTGCGCTGGGCGCCGAACGCAGCGAAGTGGTAATCTTGCGCGTGGCGCACCGTTTTGGATCAGCATACGAATGGTCGCACCACGTGTCGCGTGCGCGCCAGTTGGGGTTTTCCGAAACACGGATCGCGGCGCTGCAAGCCACACCTGACGGCGAAGATGGGCTGATTGCCCGCGCCGTAGACGCGTTGCTGGATTTCAAACGATTGCCAACGGGGCTTGAGGCGGAACTGGCTGGGGTCATCGGGCGCAAGGCCGTGTTCGATCTGATCGCGACGGTCGGATTTTACTCGGTGCTGGGCTATCTGTTGATGACGTACGACACCCCTTTGGACCCTGACGTCGCGGCCGAGATGGCCGCGCGCCCGCTTGGGTCAGCCTGACGTACCGCGCATCGCGGTGCCTTTGGGATCATAGGGCGAAGGCGCGATCACGCGGCAGGTACGTTCGGCGCCCACAACGTGAACGCTCAGCACTGTACCTTCCGTCGCAAGGGCGCGGTCCACCATGGCCATGGCCAAAGATTTGCCTGTGGTGTGGCCATAGCCGCCCGACGTGACAAACCCCACCCGCGCGCCATCGTTCCAGATGGGTTCGTATCCGCTGGCGTCAGCGCCGTCGGCGTCTACTTCAAGCGTCACCAAGACCTGCGCTGGTCCGTCTCCGTCGCGTTCGGCCAGTGCGGCGTCTTTGCCGACAAAGTCCTTGGACCAGTCGATCCAGCGGTCCATGCCCGTTTGTCCCGCTGTGTAGGCTTGGGTGAATTCCGCCGACCAGATGCCAAAGCTTTTTTCCAGCCGCAGCGACAACAGCGCGTTGAAACCAGTTTCCCGGATGCCCAGATCGGCTCCCGCCTCTAACAGGGTGCGGCGCAGTGCGATATGTTCGGCGGCAGAGCAATGGATTTCGTAACCCAATTCACCCGCGACTGACAGGCGCCCAACCTTAGCGCGGATCATCCCGATATCGAAATGCCCGCATCCCATGAACGGCAGATCAGATATGGGGCCATCGGTTAACCGCTCCATCACTTTCAGGCTGTTTGGCCCCGACAGGCTGAACCCAAAGGTTTCGCGTCCAAGATCGCGAACAGTCACGCCATCGCGCATATGATCGGCAAACCAACGCATGTGCCATTCACGCAGGTAGTAGCTGCCCATGATCCACCAGGTTCCATCCCCCCAGTTGAACACGGTCAGATCACCCTTCATGCGCCCTGTTTCAGACAGCATAGGCGCAAGCCGCGCGCGGCCCGGTGCAGGCAAGCGCGAGGCCATGATGTGGTTTAGCCACTCTTTGGCATTTGGTCCCGACACCTCGAACCGCGAAAAGCCCGAAATGTCCAAAAGGCCCACCGCTTCGCGTACCGCCCGGCATTCCTCGGCCACGATGTCATGCGCGTTGGATCGTTTCAGCGTGGGGGTTTCGGCGAATCCATCGGGTGCGAAATACAGTGGCACCTCAAGCCCATAGCTGACACCCCAGCGCGCGCCTGCGGCGGTCATTTCGGAATGCCCGGGCGCCATTTTCAGCGGGCGGCCAGCGGGCAGTTGTTCGTTGGGGTAGGTCATCACGAACCGCCGGGAATAGAATTGCCCGGTGGTTTCGCGGATGAACCGTTTGTTTTGGGCATAGTCGCCATAGCGCGCCACATCCATGCCGAACACGTCCGATTCCGGTTCGCCGTGGATCATCCATTCGGCTAGCGATTTGCCCACTCCGCCGCCTTGCAGGAAACCTGCCATCACGGCACAGGCACACCAATAGCCGCGTTTGCCGCGCACCGGGCCGACCAGAGGATTGCCATCCGGGCTAAAGGTAAAGGCGCCGTTGACCCATGTCTTGATGCCCACATCCTGCAAGACCGGATAGCGATCAAAGGCGCACATCAATTCCTTTTCGATGCGATCGGGGTCTTCTTGTTGCAGTTCGAACCCGTACTCCCACGGCGCCCCGTCCATCATCCAGTGCTGGTGGTCAATTTCGTAGATACCAACCAACATGCCCTTCTGGTCCTGCCGCATGTAGGTGAAGCCTTCGAGGTCGACGACCATGGGCAATTCACGATCTAACGCAGCCACCTCTGGGATGGAATCTGTGATCAGGTAGTGGTGGTTGAGTGGCGACACTGGCAGGTCGATCCCTGCCATGCGACCAACCTGCTTGGCCCAAAGGCCGCCTGCGTTGACCACATTTTCACAGGTGATCGTTCCTTTTTCGGTCACCACCTGCCAACCGTCCGCCGTCTGGTTCAGTTCCAGAACGCGATTGTGTTCGATGACCTCGGCACCCATCTTTTTCGCCGCTCCCGCATAAGCGTGAACCGTGCCGGTGGTGTCGATATATCCTTCTCGGTCGGCCCACATGCCGCCCAGAATGCCGTCGGTTGACATGACAGGGCACAGTTCTTTGGCTTCCTCCGGGGTGATAAGGCGCACGTCTTCGATGCCGATGGATTGGCATGTGCGGTAATTCGATTGCAACCATTCCCAGCGGTCCGGCGTGCCTGCAAGCGTCACACCGCCGGTCATATGCATGCCCACGGACTGGCCGCTTTCCTTTTCGATCTCGGACAACAAATCAATGGTATATGCCTGAAGCGCCGCAATATTCGGATCGGCGTTCAGCGCATGGATGCCCCCCGCCGCGTGCCAGCTTGACCCGGCCGTCAGGACGGACCGTTCGACGATGGCAACGTCGGTCCAGCCGAATTTGGCAAGGTGATACAGAACCGATGCGCCAACAACGCCACCCCCGATAATGACGACGCGGTAATGCGATTTCATGGCATGCTCCCCTGCAGTTGGTTGGCATTGATGCTAAAAGGCCAAGAGGTCTTGTCGGTAAGAAACGCGACGCAAAATGTCGGATTCAGAACGGTGCCATTTAAGTGACGGCGGCGATCACGGCGCTTACGGTCAGGATTGAGGCCGCTGTCGAAATCAAGATCGACGCCGAAACGCGTTGCGGTGCGATGCCATAATGCTGGGCCAGAATAAACACGTTGCCCGCAACAGGCAGTGCTGCCGCAGATATGATGACCGACGCTTTGTAGGGATCACTTGGAAACAGATACCACGCGCCCAAGGCCACAAATGCAGGGTGCAGGATCAGTTTGCAAAAGCTGAGCCAGCCCGCGACTTCCAGTCGTTCAGCGGATTTCGACGCCAATGACGCGCCAATGGCGAACAGCGCTCCGGGCGTGGCAGCAGCGCCAAGCGTGGTTAGGAATTCATTGGCGACAGTTGGGATCGGCGTGCCGCTTGCTGATACGGCCAATCCCAGACCGATGGAAACGATCATCGGGTTTTTCAGGAGGCCCATCCCCAAGGTGCCAAGAATGCGGATGCCTTTGGCGTTGCCCCGTGAACCGGTAACCAGAAGCGTCAGGAGTGATGAAAACACGATTAGGTCAATCGCCAGAACAAGGATGATCGGCCCGACGGCCTCTTGCCCCAGCAGTAGCGCCAGCATCGGCACGCCCAGAAAACCCGTGTTGCCGATGGCGGCGCATTGCGCCTCTATGGCGGCGGTTTGTGCATCCAACCCGCGCAGGAAGGCGACAGCCATTCCGATGCCATAGACAAAAGCTGTTCCCCACAAGTAAGCGGCCGCAAGAGAAGGATCGAAAATCTCGGTCATGCTGAGGTTCGCGGAAAAGCGGAACAGCATGGCCGACAGGGCAAAGTAAAACACGAATTTCGTCAGGTGTGCCGTGGCCTGTTCATTGAAAAATCCCGTGCGACCCGCGCCGTAGCCCAGTCCGATCAGCCCAAAGAAGGGCAGGGTTTTCAGGAATATGTCCCACATGTTCGTCTTCGTAGCACGGCACACGGGCGCGTCAATGCGTTGACTTGGGCGTATGTTTCGCGGGACATGGGGCCATGCAGATTGATGATCGTTACCCAGCCTACACCCGCCTTGTCGCGCCAGCGCGTGAAACCTCTGAACTATGGCGGCTGTTGTTCGGAATCTTGATGGTCGGCGCGGTCATGGCGGGCCTTGGTGGCGTGATGAACGAAGTGCTGCGGCTGGTGCTGTCAGACGAAGCTTTCGGTGATGCAATCGGCGGTCTGTCACGGGGCGACACGCCTTGGTCGATGTTGGGATTGCTAATGAGTATGGGGCTGGTGGGGGTTGCGACAGTGATTGTTGCCCTGTTGCTGCACCGACGTGGGTTGGCCAGCCTGATTGGACCGCTGGGACTGGCGCTATGGCAGTTTCGGGTCGTCGGCGTGGCCATGGTAATGTTGTTTGCCGCTGTCGCCGCATTGCCGCCTTGGGATGTGTACGAAGGTGTCAAATTTGGTTTGCCACTGGGGCAATGGGCGGTGCTCCTCCCGTTTACTTTGATGGCGTTGCTTGTGCAGGTGGGCAGTGAAGAAGTGCTGTTTCGCGGGTACATCCAGTCGCAGCTGGCGGCGCGTTTTTCCGATCCGACAGTCTGGATGCTTGCACCTTCGGCTTTGTTTGCCATGGGCCACTATCAGCCAGCGATCTACGCTGAGAATGCCCCATATGTCGTACTGTGGGCGTTCTTGTTTGGGGTTGCGGCGGCTGATATTACGGCGCGCGCAGGTTCGCTTGGACCTGCAATTGCACTGCATCTGGTGAACAACTTTATGGCTTTGGCGGTGACGGCTGTCGAAGGGCCGATGTCAGGGCTGGCATTGTTCGTCTTTCCGTTTGCGGCAGGTGACGTAGACGCCGTCCGAGCGTTGTTGCCAATTGATTTTGCCGTGCTGGGGTTAAGCTGGCTGGGGACGCGGCTTGCCTTGCGGGTCTGATATTTTACGGTCACCGGTCGCGTGTTGCCCCGATGAAATTCAACTTTGCTACGTCGCAAGGAAAGCCAACCGATTGCAATTCCCTTACGTCGGGCTTAAGTCCTGCGACAAACCAACACGGGACACCTAGCCCATGAACTGGATCACGAACTACGTTCGCCCGCGCATCAACTCGATTTTCTCGCGCCGTGAGGTGCCTGAAAACCTGTGGTCCAAATGTGACGGCTGCGGCACGATGCTATTTCACCGAGAAATCAGCGACAATCTGAATGTCTGCACGGAATGTGGCCATCACATGCATATCACGCCGCGGGATCGGTTTCTTGCGCTGTTCGATGGCGGTGTCTTTAACGAAGTGGCAGTGCCTGAACCGTTGGCAGACCCTTTGCATTTCCGCGATCAAAAGAAATATCCTGACCGCATGAAGGCCGCCCAAAAGGGCACCGGCGAAAAAGAGGCGATGCTGGTCGCCACGGGCGAAATTGGGCGCACGCCGATTGTGGCGGCCGCGCAGGACTTCAGCTTTATGGGCGGCTCTATGGGCATGTACGTGGGCAACGCCATTGTTGCCGCCGCCGAGGAGGCAGTGCGCCTTGGCCGACCGCTGGTGCTGTTTTCGGCCGCAGGGGGCGCCCGTATGCAAGAAGGCATCCTAAGCCTGATGCAAATGCCGCGCACCACCGTTGCCGTGCAGATGCTAAAGGAAGCAGGGCTGCCCTATATTGTTGTGCTTACCCATCCCACCACAGGCGGTGTGACTGCGTCTTATGCGATGCTGGGTGATGTGCAGATTGCCGAACCCAATGCACTAATCTGTTTTGCTGGTCCTCGGGTGATCGAACAAACGATTCGAGAAAAGCTGCCAGAAGGGTTTCAGCGTGCTGAATACCTGCTGGACCACGGGATGCTGGACCGCGTTACAGACCGCCGCAAACTGCGCGAAGAACTGATCGTGATCTGCCGGATGCTGATGCAAATGTCGCCGCCGACTTGGGGAGATTTGCCTGCGCCGGGTCCGGAAGACGCGAACCTGCCCCAGACGAACCCCGAAGCATGACTGCGCAATCTTCGGACGTCATCCTTGAACGGATGATGTCGCTGCATCCAAAAGTGATGGATTTGGTTCTTGACCGGGTCTGGCGCCTGCTGGATGCCTTGGGTAACCCGCAGAATGACCTGCCGCCCGTGATCCATCTGGCAGGGACCAATGGCAAAGGATCAACGCAGGCGATGATCCGTGCTGGCCTTGAGGCCGAGGGTCACCGTGTGCACGCCTACACCTCGCCGCATCTGGCACGGTTTCATGAACGCATTCGACTGGCTGGTGACCTTGTCTCCGAGGCGTATCTGACCGAAGTTCTGGACGAATGCTATGCCGCCAACGGCGGCGAACCGATCACTTATTTTGAAATCACCACCTGCGCGGGCATCCTTGCGATGGCGCGAACGCCAGCGGATTTCACCCTGCTGGAAACCGGCCTTGGTGGGCGGTTGGACGCGACCAACGTGGTGGCCAAGCCCGCGATGACGATCATTACGCCGATCTCGATGGATCACGAACAGTTCCTTGGAAATACCCTGGCAAAGATAGCAGGCGAAAAGGCAGGTATCATCAAGCGGGGTGTGCCTTGTGTCGTCGGTCCGCAACTAGACGACGCACTGGAAGTGATTGAGGCGCAGGCGGCCAAATTGGGTGCGCCCCTATTGGCCCATGGCCAGCAGTGGCATGTATGGGAAGAACGCGGGCGACTGATCTTTCAGGATGAAACGGGGCTGCTGGATTTGCCGTTGCCCAATCTGCCGGGGGCGCACCAGTATCAGAACGCAGGCGCCACTGTGGCGGCCTTGCGCCACCTGAAAGCCACAGAAGCAGCGTTTGAAGCGGCCATGACGCAGGCCTATTGGCCTGCCCGGATGCAGCGATTGCGCGACGGGGCGTTTCCTGCGGCTGCGCCCGAGGTCGAGCTTTGGTTGGATGGGGGGCACAATCCAGCGGCGGGAGACGCCTTGGCGACCCATTTGGCAAGTTTGCCCAAACGTCCGACGCACCTGATCTGCGGCATGCTCAATACCAAGGATGCACGCGGTTTCCTGCGTCCGCTTGCCAACGTAGTTGACAGTCTAACAGCCGTTTCCATTCCCGGTGAAGCCAACACGTTGCCTGCCGAAGAAACCGCAAGGCTTGCGGCCGAGGTCGGCATGAAGGCGGGGCAGGGCGACACCGTCATGTCTGTTCTCAAGGCGATAGCCTCTGATGACCCCAATGCGCGCGTGCTGATTTGTGGGTCCTTGTACCTCGCGGGTGCGGTACTGCGCGAAAACGGGGCGTAAAAGACGTTTCCAGGGGCGTTTTCCCCCTTGTGGATAGCCCCTGTATGTTGACTGTTTGTCTGAAAATGCCCTATATTTTGCTGCAATGACAAAAAGAACCGCCCCAATTAAAGGCGTGTGAGGTACGAGCGGATGTTTAAAGGTATTTGTCTGACCGGACTCGTGATGAGTCTTCTTGCGCTGCCTGCGTACGCGCAATCCTCCCGTATCAGCGAAGACCGTGAGGAGTTTTCCATAACTCTCAATGGCGCGTCTGTCAGCATTCAACGTGATGGCGCCGCTTGCCCGCCGAACTGTCTGTTGCCAATGCGGGCGGCCCCAAGCGTTGCCACAGTGGCCGAGCTTGAGGTCCTGGATTTTCTGGAACTGTTCGTTGCGAATGGTCGGGGTCTGTTGATCGATACGCGCTTGCCTGCGGGGTATGCCGCCGGGACGATCCCTGGTGCCGTCAACGTCCCCGCCGAAACGCTGCGCGCAGACAATCCGTATCGTGACGATTTGCTGAACGCTTTGGGCGTGCGATCCGCGGATTTTTCGGGCGCGTTCGATTTGGTGATTTTTGCCGAAGGGCCAGATGCGCCGGGTGCGGCGCAGGCTTTGCGTGACTTGGTGGATGCAGGCTATCCGGCGTCCAAACTGAAATACTACCGAGGCGGTATGTTGGTGTGGTCCGCTCTTGGGCTTAGCACTGCAGCGGGTCAGTAGGTGTCAGTGGGAAGGATTTTAAAATGATCAGAATGGCACTTTTTGCGATTGCTTTTGTCGCCATCACCGTCGCGCTTGTGGTGTATCAGCCGGGCGCCAAGCGCCACGCCGCACAGGGCGAACCCACAGATGTCGTTGTGACCCGTGCAGAAGGCGCGCTGGACCCAGTCGCGACACCACAGAGCCTTGACGCTGTTGTGCTGCCATCCGCGCAGCCCGCAGCAGATATTGCGCTATCGTCCGAACAGCCCGCCAAGGTTGCGCCAGTGGCTCAGCCGCGTCTCGCAATGGCCCCTGTGCCTGCGGCAGGTGACCTAGACGACCAATCGTTGCGTCGTATGACTTGGGACACACTGTCCAGCCTTAATCAGGCAACCGGTCGCGAACGCGCTCCGGGACAACCCGGAAGCCTGCTACACACCATCGTGCGCCGGTCGCTGGATGAGGCCCCTGCCCATGCCGCGCCTTCTGCTGATGTCATGGAAGTTGCTGCTGTGTATCTTGTTCAGCCCGGCGACAGTCTCGTTTCAATTGCGGAAAAAGTCTACGGGGACGTCAATATGACTGGCCCATTGTTCGCCGCGAACCAAGAGCTGTTGTCCCGCCCAGACGATTTGCGCGCGGGCCTGACGCTGGTTCTGCCTCCAAAATAACCGCAACTTGTTGTGGCTCATGGCTTTTGCAAAACGTGTATATTGACAAGCCTACTATATGTTGACGCGATCAAAGTGATTCGGCTATAAACGCGCAAAGGCCAAAAGGGCAGGCTGCCAAATCTGCTCGGGCCATTTGGGGGATTGTCGATGACTGCGCGGAATGCCTTGTGGGGCAACAGAATTATTGTGTCTGATTTCCGGGGGATCCGGTGAAGCAGGTCCTAATTCTATCCTTCGGGTTCGTTGCCATAACAGGCGGTTTGCTTGCCTTCGGACTGCGCGACAGTGATCCGGTCACGGGCAATTCAAACGAAGTCAGCCGTGCCGAGGTGTCAACTGCATTGACGTTGCAACCCGCAGTCACACTTTTGGATACGGTCCAAACCGAACCAACACCTGCCGCGCAGCTTGAAGTCGAACCCGTTCTGCCAGAGCCGGTGGTTGCAGTCGTGCCTCAGGCGAACCCGGCGCAAAAAGCGCAGGACGATGCGTTCGATGCGCTGCGGGCCATGAGCTATGGCATCGTAAAAGAGCTGCAAAAGCCCGCCGATGTGGCGCCCACGGCGAACCGTCCGACAGCGATAGTTGTGCCTCAAGACACTGCGGCACTGGTTGTGCCGACCACACCAGCGCCCAAGCCCGCCGCGCCAACACCAGCGGTCAACACTTATACCGTGCAGAAGGGCGACAGCCTTCCGGGGATTTCGTTCAGGTTCTACGGGACCACCAGCGGATATCTTCGTATCGTTCAGGCCAACTCGGAAACCCTTTCAGATCCGTCGCGGCTGACCGCGGGCATGGTTCTGATCATTCCATAATAATTACAGACAGGCAGAAAGCCCAAAAAAGAGCAGAGCAGTCTTAAGGGGGCCATTGGCCCCCTTCTTTTATGCGCCGTCCTGTGCCCAGTCGGCAGACTGCATTTCACGCAAACGGCTTGCGGTGCGTTCAAATTCAAAGCTGCCGGTGCCTTCGACATACAGCATTTCGGGTTCAGCGGCAGCGGTCGCGATCAAGCGCACACGGGCTTCGTATAGTGCGTCGATCAACGTGACAAAACGGCGGGCTTCGTTAAAATTATTTCGTCCAAGGTTGGGAATATCATCGATCATCAAAACCCGCACGGTTTCAGCCAGCTTAAGATAATCGGCGGGGCCCAGCATTTTGCCGCAAAGATCAAAGAACGAAGCACGTGCCACACCATTGTGAAACTGCGGAAGCACAACTTCGCGGCCTTGCACATGCAACACCAGCGCTTCCGTCACACCGTGAGTCAACTCCTCCCACAAACCATCCATGGCTTGCCGCGCGGCGTTGCCCGCTGGCGTAAAATAGACCTGCGCACCTTGCAGCCTGTCCTGCCGGTGGTCTCGGTCCGAGGCAAGTTCGTGTACGACCATCCGATCTTTGAGGAGATCAATGAACGGTAGGAAAAGCTGACGGTTCAGCCCATCCTTATACAATGCGTCGGGCACGCGGTTTGATGTGGTGATTATCACGCATCCCGCTTCCATCAAAAGTTCGAACAGGCGGCCCACGATCATCGCGTCGGCAATGTCGGTGATTTGCATTTCATCGAATGCCAGCACCCTGACCGCATCGCTGACGGCCTTGGCGACGGGTTTGATCGGATCCTCGGCGCCTTCTTTGCGCAACCGGTGCAGCCCGGCCTGAATTTCCTGCATGAACGCATGAAAGTGGACCCGGCGCACCGGCACATCCAGTGTTTCAACGAACAAATCCATAACCATGGATTTGCCCCGACCGACCCCGCCCCACAGATACAGCCCCTTGGGCGGCGGCGGTGCTTTGCGGAAAAAGCTTTTCTTGACCGGCTCGGCCAACTCAGCACGGATACGTTCAAATTGGGGCAGGGCATCGACCTGCGCTTCGTCACGCTTGATCGCGCCAGAGGCCACGCGTGCATTGTAAATTTCAGTCAGGCTTTGCATAGGTCATCCATACCCAAAGCCACGATCCGGGAAAAGATTGATTATCCTCCACGTTTGGGGCTGGCTGCGAGGCTGCACAGGTGTATCAATCCCGGCAGTTGTTTTTGAAAGGATCTATCGTGCCTTCTGTTTTCTTGCCGCTTTCTGCGCCAACTCTTGTCAACACAACCACCGCGCATGATCAGGGCCGACCCATTTCGGTTACGCTTGGGAATGGCGGATACATGACCGCGTGGTCGTCCGAGACCGTCTCGGGCGAAGACCTTATTGCGCAGCGATTCGATGATCTGGGCAATCCGGTTGGGTCCGAATTTCGGATCAACAGCTACGAACCGGGTGACCAACAAAACCTGACCATGATCGAATTGGCCAATGGCAGTGTGCTTGCGGTATGGGAAAGCTATCTTCAGGACGGCAGCCGGTTTGGCGTATATGCGCAGCGTTTCAACGCAAACGGAGATCCTCTGGGTAGAGAGTTTCAGGTCTCGGATGCGTCAGTAGGCAATCAGTATCGCCCTGATGCAATTGCGCTGGATGGGGGTGGATTTGTAATTGGCTGGCTGGATCCGAACACGGACCGCTACTATGCAGCGAATGGCACGTTGCTTAACGAATACCACACCGATCCGATCCACATCCAGCTGTATGACGCGTCAGGCGCAGAAGTGGGTGGAGAAACCCGTTTGGGCGAAATGTACCGGTTCCCGCAGCTTTCGGCGAACATCTATACCAGCGTTGAATACGGCCAAAGCTTTGGCACGATTGTTCCGGTGTCGGGTGGCGGATTTGGAGTCTTCTATCAGTCCTATCCCGAAGTCGACTATGGATCGGGTCCGCAACGAGGCAGCTCTGAGCAATACTATCAGCTGTTTGACAGTGCCGGTGTCGAGATTGGCGGCCCTGCACCGATGTCCATTGATATGTATGCGGCGGACGTCGTCACCAAGGAACTGGCCGATGGAACAATTGCAATTCTGTCGGGATACAACTCCACTGGCTCGGGCTCGTGGCAAGACAGTTATGGCATCTTTATCTTTGATCCAGCCACTCTGGCCTTAAGCGGCCCGATCTATTCGATCGACCGGGGCGCAGGCACGTTTGGTCCTTGGATGAATGATTTTCTGATCTACAGCAGCTATGACCCACGCGTGCAGATCGAACAATTGCAGGATGGGACAATCCTGCTGGTGTATTTTTCCGGTGATTTCAACGATGTGACTGACAGCAGTGGTATTGTCATCGACCGGACGTACACGTTTAACATTACAGGTGTTCAGATTGATCCAGCCACTGGGGCGGAACTGAACCCGCCGTTCGTGATCGGGCACTACGACGCGGCTGACTATCCTTCCAATCTGGATGTTGTGGCGCTGGCCAGTGGGGGCGCTGCGATCAGTTGGGAACGCTACACCGCCGACGATCCTGACAGCCGTGGCGTTGAACAGGTGACACTGTTGGGGCTGGTATCGGGCTCGACGAATGACGACATTCTGGACGGCACCAGTGCTACCGATTGGCTGGACGGTCTGTCGGGCAACGATGTGATCAATGGTCTGACCGGGGATGACCTGTTGGAAGGCAACATCGGGCTGGACACGCTGAACGGTGGGCGCGGCAATGACCGGCTGGATGGGGGCGACGACGCAGACCTTCTGAACGGTGGGCGCGACAACGATTGGCACTACGGGATGGGCGGCAACGATATCCTTTGGACCAATCCCGGTGACGACACGTTTGATGGCGGCGAAGGCACCGATACCTTGGTGCTGCGTACAGCGCAGTTCGTATCACTGGCGGGCTCCGGCGTTGATCGGGGCGATGGCGCCGATCATTTTGTCAGCATCGAAAACGTGCAAGGCAGCAGCGGAGATGACCGGATCGTCGGAGACGCGCAGGCCAACGTCCTGATGGGGGCCAAAGGCAATGACCGCATGCAGGGGCGCGAAGGCGACGACACACTGGAAGGCGGACAGGGCAACGATACACTGTCCGGTGCTCAAGGGCGCGACACATACGTTGGGGGCGCGGGCAATGACGTGTTCGTCTTTTCCAATGAAACGGATTTTGAAGGGCGGCTTGCGGTCGAATGGATCGCCGATTTCACCCGTGGGCAGGACGTGATCGACGTGTCCGGCCTTGAGGTTTCGTTTTTGGGGACCTCGGCCTTTAGCGGAACAGCCGGCGAAATGCGATACTATGCTGCCAGCGGCCGTTGCATGGTCCAGTTCGATTTCGACGGAGACGGCGTTGCGGATGGGACAATCCGTGTGAACGGGCAGACGACCATGATAGCGGATGACTTTGTGCTCTGACCCGCGCCGTCTTTCTGACCTAACGTAAAGATTGCCGGGGTGCGCGACACCCCGTTAGCTGACAGCAATGTTTTCAGACGCAGGCGGGCCTATGACACGATCTCTATTCACTCCGGTCTTGATCGTCGGATGTCTCATTATTCTGGTATCCTTCGCGGTTCGTGCAAGCTTTGGTGTATTCCAAATCCCGATCGCCGAAGAGTTCGGCTGGCTGCGGTCCGAATTCAGCTTGGCTATTGCAATCCAAAACCTTGCGTGGGGAATCGGACAGCCTTTGTTCGGCGCCATGGCCGAGAAGGTCGGAGATCGAAAGGCAATCATCCTTGGTGCGCTGGTCTATGCGGCGGGTTTGGTTTTGTCGTCGCAGGCCGTCACACCAGAAGCCATGCAGGGTTATGAATGGCTTGTGGGGTTCGGCATCGCGGGTACTGGTTTTGGCGTGATCCTTGCAGTGGTGGGGCGTGCGTCGAGTGACGAAAACCGTTCGATGAGCCTTGCTATTGTGACCGCCGCTGGCAGTGCGGGGCAGGTCGTGGGCGCGCCGCTGGCCGAGTGGTTGCTGGGAATAATGCCTTGGCAACAGGTGTTTGTGGTCTTTGCGGCGATGATCCTGTCGTCGCTGTTGCTGCTGCCAATGATGCGCGCGCCTGCCGCCAGCAAGGCCGAGTTGCAGGAAAGCATGAGCACCATCCTGAGCCGAGCAGCGCGCGATCCGTCCTTTGCGATGCTTTTTCTTGGGTTCTTCAGTTGCGGCTACCAGTTGGCGTTTATCACGGCGCATTTCCCTGCATTGGTGACCGAGGCCTGCGGTCCGATCGCTGCCGGAGGGGTGCTGCATGGGCTGGGGATCACCACGACGTCGGCGCTGGGTGCAGTGGCGATTTCGCTGATTGGCCTGTTCAACGTAATGGGAACGCTGACCGCCGGATGGCTGGGCAAGCGGTTTACCAAGAAATACCTGCTGGCCGGGATCTATACGGGGCGCACCATTGCTGCGGCGGTGTTTATTACCCTACCAATCACCCCCGAAAGCGTGCTGATCTTTTCTGCTGTCATGGGCGCGCTGTGGCTGGCCACGGTGCCGCTGACCTCGGGTCTGATCGCGCATCTGTATGGGCTGCGCTACATGGGGACGCTTTATGGCATCGTGTTTCTGTCGCACCAACTGGGCGGCTTTATGGGCGTGTGGCTGGGTGGGCGCCTGTACGATGTCTATGGCAACTACGATCTGGTGTGGTGGATTGGCGTCGGTGTTGGTGCTTTCAGTGCACTGATCCATCTGCCAATCCATGAAAAGCGAGGCCCGAAAACGGCGCCTGCCTAACGCTTGGGTTTGGGGCCTTCTGGAACGACCGGGCCTTCCCAGGTCGCGCGGATCGCATCCGCAACGGCCGCAGTGTGCGTATAGGCCAGCCCGTGGCCCGCACCGTCAATCACCGCATGGCGCACGTCGCGGTTCCATTCTGTCAACTTGCCCATCGCGCGGAGCGGAATGACCTTGTCTTCGGCGCCCCAGATGGCAGCCGTGGGCAGGCGCGATTTCGCAATTTCGCGGTGGTCTTCTTCGAAGGATCGGCGCAGGGTGCCGCGCAGAGATGACAAGACTGACCGCACATAGCCGCGATACTCCAACTCGGCGATTTGCAGATCGGCGATGTTTTCGATGATGCTGTCCAGATCGCGTTCTGCTTCGGCGCCTTTTCTGTGCGCTGCGGGAAAGCCCATGTGGAACGCCCAGTCGCCAACAATAGGCCATTCCGTGCACAAGCGCGCGAGGCGCCCGAGTTCGTGGCCCATACCAGCGGGCGCAAGCAAGACAAGCCTGCGCAGCCGGTGTTCCTGCTCGGCGGCAAAGGCAGCAGAAATGGCGCCGCCCATAGAATAGCCAATCAGACTGATGTCATCGACCAGCTTTTGGTGTTCCAGCAATTCTGTCAGTTGGCGGCAAAACAGCCCCGGCGTCTGAAGCCCGCGTGGCCGGTCCGAATACCCGCGTCCATACAGATCGTAGACCAGCACGCGAAACCCCATGTCCCCCAGATATCGCGCCAGCCCAAGCCAAACGAACGAGGGTGTCGTCAATCCATGCACGCACACCACCGCAGGGCCGGACGCAGCGCCCAGCCAATCATAGTGCGTCACGCCATCGCTGAGTTCCGCAAATTGGCCCGGCGCGCTGCGCCTTGCGCTACGCCCCATGGGTGCGCGTCCTGCCTCACGCAGGGCGGGGCCCCCCGCAGCGGCCAGCGCTGCCAGTGTCAAACCTGTTTCAAATCCGCTCATACGCTTGCCCAAGCATCAAGGATGTATCGCGCGGTCATCAGATCCAGATGAGCGCCGCCGCCATTCTTGAACAGGGTGATTTCGGCTTCGCTGGTGCGGGAAAAGGTGTCCATCTCGTAAAATTCGGCCACAATGTCGTCGCGTGCTATGGCACCCGTTGCGAGCGGGATTTTCAATTCGCCAATGTGATCAATCGTGGTGGCGTAGCTGTCCACGAAGATGCGGGAACGTTGCAGCGCGGTGTCATCGGCTTCGCGCATGTCGGCGCGGTATGCGCCGATCAGATCCACATGTGTTCCCGGCGACAGCCAGTCGCCATGCAGCACAGGGTCCGTCGACATGGTGGCGCAGGTCACGATGTCGGCGTCTCCCACAGCCGTTGGAAGATCATCCGTCCAACCAATGCCCAATTCACCGGCCATGGCGCGGGCCCTGTCCAGCGTACGGTTCCAGACTGTGAACCGTGCGCCGGGGAAGGCGGCGGAATAGGCGTGAAACAGGTTTCGGCCAACCGTGCCCGCGCCTACGATCAGGATTTTCCGGCTATCAGGACGTGCCAGTTTGCGCGCCGCCAAAAGGCTGTCTCCTGCGGTTTTCCATTTGGTCACTAGGTGGAAATCCACGATGGCATCTAACGCGCCGTCCGTGTCCGAAAACAGGTTAACCGCGCCGCCGATCATCGGTTTTCCCTGTTCCGGGTTGCCGGGAAATACGGTGGCGGCCTTGACCGCCAAACCCAGCCCGTCAATCCACGCAGATCTATTCAACAGGGTGTCAGGCCCACGGCGCAGGAAAACATCCGCGATTTCGGCTTTTGGCAGGCGGTGGCCCGCTTCCAGCGCGTCGCTGAGCGCCAGCCAGTCTAAAAGCGCGTCGGCCTTGTCAAAGGGGATGGTGGTGGTCATCCGGCG
>CANNZV010005915.1:23645-43395 GCA_947561585.1 Caprella mutica | reverse complement strand
ATGTTACATACGAGATGGCACAAACGGTTTAAAAAAAATTATGCAGAATGAGTAATAATTAAAATCATTTATAGAATGATTAATGATCAATTACTGAAAAGAAACAAGGATTGTTAGGTGCAGCTCCACTTCATGAATAACTGACTTTTATAAAATCGAAAACTGTGCAATTTTATAATTCGAGCAATTTTGTTCATTCGAGCAATTTGATAATTCGAGCAATTGTTCATTCGAGCAATTGTTCGTTCGAGCAATTGTTTTTCGAGCAATTGTCTTTCGAGCAATTGTTCTTTCGAGCAATTGTTCATTCGAGCAATTGTTTTTCGAGCAATTGTTTTCGAGCAATTGTCTTTCGAGCAATTGTTTTCGAGCAATTTACCGGCTACCGTCCCTATAAGACCTAGACAAACATATTAAATATATATGAATAACTGATCTAGATAAAAAGAGACAGAGGAAAAATTTGTAAACACCGGCACTACTGCAACAATAAACAAAAAATACACTATTTGACTATCAAAGTATCAAGGTCATAACAATTATACTTTCCTCAATTAGTTTACTATCTCTTCTAAGTATATTATCCTAGTAATTTATTAAGCAGTCATGGCTAAACATTCTAAATTTTCTTTGGAAGAAAATTAAGCACCGTTTCCGTGTTGAGCACGAGTGCTGCTCTGAGTGCCAAATTAAGAGCACTGAATGCTGCTTTTGCTCATCCCTGCTCTTTACTCACAATTTTAGATGTTATAACGTATTTGCCTTTTAAATGTACTAAAAGACAAATTAAATTACCCAGTTTATAATGAAAGTTGGTAATTTTCTTATTAACTGCTTTCTATAATTTCTTACTGTTGATATTATGTTAAATTTTTCAAACAAATGTAAATTTGTCAATATTTTATATACAATACAGGCATCCCCTGCTTTAGTTACCAAATCACGACTCAGTTTAATTACCAAACAGTAACTAAAGCGTAGAAGAGTAACAAGAAATTTATGATTGTCACTCCTTGATTACACATCTCATTTTCTATGAGTTATAGAAAGAAAATTTGTTTTAGAGTTATAGTACTATATAAGCATATTATTAATAATAATAAACAGTTTATCATTGTTTGTGACTGTGATGAAAGTTTAAAGTCGTGCATTTATTAAAGGTTTTAAAATCCATACATAGCTTAACTCTCACTCAGTATAGGTGAGTAATTAATAGACACTTAGATTGCTATAATTATTGTGTAACATTTAACAAATAGCAGTTTTATGCTCTATGAAATAATTTTGGTAGTAGGGTACTAAGTTCCAAATTATTGGTTGGTTCTACAATTTCGGACGTCAGAAAAGAAAATGTAATAATTATAATTTAACTTCTATTCTAATCGGTATCATGCATACCAATTGAAATAAAAGTTAAATAATGATTAAATTATATAAAGATTTTTACGTGTTCGAAAATATGGAACCGTGCGATAATACGGAACTAACCCTAAAATGGGATATGTTGAGTTTCTGAACCAATTGCTTCTAATAACCTCACCTGGATTACAGTTTTGATGTTTATCGTGAAAAATAATCCGTGAAATAATCACAAAAAATTGTCTGCGGTTTCCATGTCTAGGAACGGTTCTTATTTCGAAATATGTCTCAAAATAAGTACCACTTTTATTAAAGCGAGGTGTACTCAAGGCGAGGCCTTGAGTACATAAAATGCTCATGTACATAAAATGCTCACTTAGTATTAATACGTGTAAAACCTATATATTCTTTTAATTAACACTGGTTTATTCGAATATCGAAATGAAATGAACTCTTCCATCCGTATTTTGTTTATTCGCTGCAAATGGTACATTCAATTATTGTTAATTAATATAACCATTCAGTATTTGAGTTCAGAAGGAGAATCTTAATTCTCAAGTAATTAGATAGAGCATTTCTGTTAGTTGTTTGATCTAATAGCTGCGCTAAAAACATATTGATTAAAGAAACACAGAGTTCAATATTATATTCAGAGGAATACGTACCCTAATCCGAAGAGATATGTTGGGGAAACAAAAGATTTAGTGGGGGACTAAATCTTAAATGGCTAATGGGGACTACAATTACATATAATATTCCTTTTGTATATAATATTAAACTCTGTGTACATTTAATCAATAATTTTTAGCTTCGTTATTATATCAAACAACTAACAGAAACTCTCTAAATCTTCAATATGCAGACATTCTAACAAATAACTACAAATTATTGAATCAATCTGTTTGCATTGAAATATAATTAGAAAATGAAATTTACTCTGCCTCGTTATCTAGTCACATATCCATAAACTTATCAAATTTTGAGCGCTTATTCGTATCGGCAGATTACAGAAGCACCAACCATCAGACTTTATAATCGCAAATGCAATCAGAAAGGATTGTTCCCGTGAATGGCCAGAACCCAATGGTCCAATTTGCAAATATGACAAATGCAGCTACGGCAGCATGGCGTTGATAAGACTCTTGCCAAAGTATCTGAATGGAGATAGGAACTATTGAAAATCTACCCTGCCAATATACCAAGGGATATATCAACTTTAAATGAATGCAAGCGAGAGCAATGGATTAGAGAATTAGATCATCTGAGAGCGTAAATGATTTGTATCTTTAGAACACTTCAGTTGAAGGAGAATTATGGGGAAAGTAATCATTCAATAATTTGAAAGGATTACCTTATGAGCACGCAGGTCATAATGGGAAAAGGATCTATCTGCCACTTGAATTCTTTAGTCACGCCTAATAAAGAGTCTTTTAGTAGAGATAAATAGAGTAACATGTATGTATAATATTTGTGAGAAGGGTTGTAAGTTCTAGATAAAAAGATTTTTTACCCGATGTGCCTGCTATCTTAAAAAATTCTTTGAATGTTAGATATACCCTATTTACCCTTCAAATCCACCGTGGACCGACAATTGGGCCCAGAACAATTGAGCGGGCTCAGAGACTATTGGGCCACAAGACAATTATAATATTTGCGCCTTTTTATCAGAGTATACTGTATTAACTTCATTGAAGACCATTGCTACTGTAATAACTGGGGTCGTGATAATATGCGTTTAGCATAAAAATATTGTCCTGAGCTTATTTAAATAAAGAATACTCTCTTTATGAAAAGTATATTCACTTTATGAAAAATATATATTTTATAAAACAGTATTCTTTTCATGAATAAATACTATATCTTATGAATTTACTATATTTTTCTGTTCAGATTTATGCCATTTAAATAAAAAAAAATCCTAGATACAGTGGAACTCTGTAGTGAACTCCTGCGTAGTTAATGTGTTTAGATATAACATATAGAATATAAGAATGTAGGTATTTTAGAAAATCGTTGCCCACCATCACATGCCAAAATAATTGGTGCAAAGAAGCCGAATTAAATTTAATTTTTATTTGTCGGAACTGGTTCAGTATTCAATATAAAAAGTTTTATAAATTAATATTACAGTATGTACTCTCATAATTTCACTTTATCCCAACAACTGTTCTATTTTTCTTAGTTCAATGTAATGAATAACCATTGATAAATATCCAATTCATTAACTTAATATTATTGTAACTGAACTTTGTTAGGAGATGTACATTACACCATAACATTGAATCTATTTTACATGATTAATTCATTAACTTAATATTATTGTAACTGAACTTTGTTAGGAGATGTACATTACACCATACACATTTTTTTTTTTTTTTTTTTTGTTTTAAAGACAATATTTTTCCATTAAAAACAAGATACACATTGAATCCATTTTACATGATTCAAGTTGATGCGTACTTATTACAACTATTCAAAGTTTTCCATTTTTTTAAAGAATTTGAGAATATGAAGCATATTTCTGAGTATAAAATAATATATTTTAAGAATATTGAGAATATTAATCAGGAGAATATGAGGCATATTTCAAAGATAATTACAACCCTAATAATAACAAAGTTACACTTTTTTTGGGGGGGTAGGGGGTAATTGACTTGGGCCCGATTGTTTGCGGGCCAAACTGTCTTGGGCCCAATTGTTTGCGGGTCCAATTGTCGGGGCCAAATTTTCTTGGACCCAATTGTCGGTGCAGCCAATTCCACTAACTGAAGGTTCATTTCTCATTGATTAAAGGAACTAATGAACGATAGAACTTTACCTATAATGTTAGATAGATTCCCTATCTTTAGATAGATTCTCTATCTTCAGATAGATCCCCTATCTTTAGATAGATTCTCTATCTTTAGATAGATTCTCTATCTTTAGATAGATTCTCTATCTTTAGATAGATTCTCTATCTTCAGATAGATTCCCTATCTTTAGATAGATTCTCTATCTTTAGATAGATTCTCTATCTTTAGATAGATTCTCTATCTTTAGATAGATTCTCTATCTTTAGATAGATTCTCTATCTTTAGATAGATTCTCTATCTTTAGATAGATTCTCTATCTTTAGATAGATTCTCTATCTTTAGATAGATTCTCTATCTTTAGATAGATTAACTATCTTTAGATAGATTCTCTATCTTTAGATAGATTCTCTATCTTGTTTGTCCTTCAATTCTCCTGCACACAATAATATGAAGGGCCACAAGCCAAAGTCTCTTAACCGCAAAAATCGGGTTGCTCAAGGTAAAGTCTCTTAAGCGCTTAGCACCAGTGAAAACGGTTACAATCTTGATGTGCTAAGCGCTTAACACTCACGTAAAACGGTTGAAGTTAGCGGCAAACAAGAGTCTCTTAATCGCATCTCATTGCATAGAAAACGGAGCGAGGGTAGACTCAAGTATTAACCTTGTTCTTATTAGGTTCATTATTAGACTCTTCTATTTATATGGAATGTAATATGTTTCCAATTTTTATAATATAATAGCGGTAGATATATTGTACTATAAAAACAATATTTTTTAGAGGCCTGCAATAATTACTTCAAATCACTTAGGTGATGAAGAATAATATAAATCACGTAATTTAAGTTGACATGTAGTAAATTATAGCAGATCATTTTAATTTCGATTTCACGAAAGCTGTATCTTTAAGCTGCTAATTAATTTATAAGCACTTCTTAACATCTTTATTTGACTAAACTTTAAATTACATTTTCATTCTCTGTTGCTCAATATGCAAGTCTTTAATTATCTTGTTTTTAATAAAGTAATATATTTAAATAATTGTTAACATTGCATTATACTTTCAATCACACAATATCAGAAGAGGTTAGTTGAATTAAATATTTAGTAGAATGATGGTAGTGAACATAAATATATTTTATAATCTATAGTAGTCGGTTCCAATCTAGTCATTTGCTTTAGTAATTTACAAATAACTTCAAAACAATAACACTCACAAATTATCTGTACTGCACAGCAAAAAAACTGTAATTGTATTGATTATTTAACAGTGGACAAATTTCACATTTCCAAAAATTAACTTTACTAATTGTAATGTATATATTTTAAGATTGGTGTTGGTAAACTACAGATTGGTAAATAACAAAAACACTGATTTGGGAATTTAACATCCTGCGGACACTTTCCCTCCAAGCAAATCTTTTTATTGCTTTAATCAATGAAGCTGATGCTTCTCATCATCTTGCTGCAAACCGCATGGAATTTGATAGCATATTTTTGTTATTTTTATAATAAAAACTCTACATACCTGTTTTACTTCACTTACTAATTTTAGGTCTGAAGAAAAAGAATGAACACCATTTGTTTTGATTGTCAACTAGGCATACTATAACCATTTATTATTCGTGTAAAGGTATGCAATTGGATAAACTTATTATAGGAACGTTTATATACTTTAGGAAACAAGTTATATCTTAATTAAACAAAAGCCGAAAACTTATTGTTTGTTCATAAATTTAAAAACAAAACAAGGGGGTACAATCTTCTTTCTCAGCGTCAGGTTAGTGATACACTCAATTGTTGCTCACAGAGTATCAAAAACATTATAACCAAATAATATAAATATACTGAGTCTAATTGTATGCGGTTTGCAGAATGATGATCATAGACCTTAGTTCTATATTATTATGTAATGATAGAAGAAATAAATCTGGCGTTATTCATACAGATATTACTTTTATTAGTATCGACAATACAGATGAAGATTTCACAACTATAATTAATATATTTTAAATTTCATGAAGGAAAATAATACAAATAATGGAGTTTTGCATGAGAACATTCCAAATGAAAAAATAAATAGAATATATACTTACAATTACGAACCAAATACACGAAGGTAAGATGATCTAAATAATTGATGCTGTACTTCTAATTATCAATACTGTATGTAGCTACTCTAAATAATGAAAAATGTAAATTAAGAGTAATACCATAAGTTAACTGTTAACAACTAGACTAGTATTGTGCTGAAGAGACACCAATCAATGTAATAAATTTATATTAGTAGGGGATTTAACGTCTGTTTCGGAACAAAATGCCATATCACTAAAGTCAAAAGAAAATTAAATACAAAGGACTGGAAACATAAGTGGAGAAGGAAAGTGGTTACATGAGCAGTGATACAAACAACTGTTATTACAAAGATTATGGATGCAGAAAAGCTCCTCCGTCACTTACAAAGGAATGTGATGAAAGACACAAGCACCGGTAACTGCACTCACGGATAGAAGAGGTGATAGTAAATGAAGCCTACGAGCCTACCAAACACAAAATCTAAGAGGAAAATGAAGAGGTGATAGTAAATGAAGCCTACGAGACTACCTAACAAAAAATATAAGACCTCGTAGTTGAAGAGCATAACCCTAGCGCTATCCTCTAAAACTGCAAGTAGCGTTAAAATATGAAAAACAATCTATAAACCACATTACAACAGTTTGGGTCCAAATGGAAGGCACCCCCCTTCTCTTCCATTCACCACAGACAGTTTCAGAATAGAAATCAAATGATCATAGCTAATTTTTAAGGAGAAAAAGACAGATTGACAGAGCTAGAAATTTATCATCATTTAATGATCAGCTTTATTATTTTTAAAAGGAAGATTTAACGTCAGCTTCGACTCTGAGAAACATTCAGAAAATAAAGTGGCTCCATTAACAATGTTACCTATCACCAGTCTAGTGACAATGCACTTGGATGGAGAAAAGCTTGTTTCATAGAAGTATTAAAGTTTCACACCAAGAAATGTGACTGAAAGGGACACAAGCACCGGTGGCTGTACATATGGATGGAAGAGGAAACGAAAATGTGATACTAATCGAAGTCTACCAAAAAAAAATTTAACATCGTAATTGAAGATCATAACCCTAGCGCTATTCTCTAAAACTGCAAGTAGCGTTAAAAAATGATAAACATAGAAATCCAAAACAGTTTGGAACCCAAGCGAGGCATCTCCCTTTTTCTTCCGTTAACCATCGACAGCTTCAAGACGGAGCTCCTGGGGTCAATTGAAGAGGTACCTAAAAATGAGTATGGATGCAATATTGATAATTAAATAATGATACAAAAAATAAAAAACATGCTATTAAGATTCTATATTTGTTGTAAAATTCCGATAGCTTGTTATAAATAGCAGCTAGTTACATTTTTTTGATCAATTATATAGCTATTTTGAATGCAATAAATTAGATAGATATTTATTGTATTTTTGATATAGCTAATGCATATAGCATATTTATTTAAATTTGAGAACTTACTTTAAAATTTTAAATACTTCTAATTTTATATTCAATATTAGAGAATACAGCTAATTTTAATTATTAAGCTCATTTGTTACCAAAGCATGATCTTGGACCAATCGCTTTAGAATTAGTTAATCATATATATAACTCATTAAACAATTAACTTTAAATTACATCTACATGAGATCAATATGATGATGACTTACAATTAGGAGCATCTACTCAAACTACACATGTATGTATGCAGTGGCATAACTGATGTTTGAAGGCATATCAGAGCAATCTTGGGACAGTTGCACACCTGTTAAATAAAATACGTTCATTAAAAAGTCATAAAATAAAAAAGTTAGATACATTAGAAAGTAGCAAATTCAGTTCGGAAAAAAATATTTGGATAACAGTTACCTAACTGTGGTGATCTTACATAATTTTTATCTTTTAAAAAATTTGCAAGGGAGCTCTCTGATTAAGTTTGTGATATAATTCTAATACAATCTTTAAAATAGATTTGTTCTGCTCTGTTATATAAAAATCATTTTAAGATAGATAGGGTGAGTATTGAGTAAAAAGCTACAAAAGGCTCTTGGTTTTGTAGTCACCTTCCTGTGCTTGAATGTAAATATTTTTCTATTTACAGTAAATGCAAATACATTTTTAACTAGCTATATTCAACTAAGTATATTGTGATAAGCATAAACTAAATGCTCGAGTTCATAATAGTCTACTTCTATATTTATTTATTCTTTCCCATCACTAAACTGTTTACATTAGAACAGCAAGCTGTTGTGCATAATAAAAAATAAAAAAAAATAAACAGATCAGTTGTTCAAATGAAAATATTATATTTTTTAGATTATTTGGATGAAAAGAGGATGGTACTTTATACTGAATATTAATTTTCGCATCAAATTAGCTACAGAGTTTAAACTCACTACACATTTCCCAGTAGCTAGATATTGTTTTCCATCTTCACTTTTATCAAGATAATTAAGAACTTTCTTTGCTATATTTAGATTAATTGTAATGACAAAATAGAACTACTTTGGCAATAGAATAACATTTTATGACATTGGTTAGATAATTAGATTTGACTCGATTTACAAAAAAATGTTCATAATTTATTTGTGAGATAACTTAGCTGCAGTCATTTGACAAATATTAAACACAAAATTCTCATTCAAAGAGATTAAAAAAAAATGATTCAAAATATTCAATTTTTGAACATTTTTAGGAGAAAAATCATTGTTAATATCAATTAGCCAACTTCAGACACATTATTATGTAGTTATGGTACTTTAATTATCTATAGCTACCTTCAACATATATATACAGTGAAAAGTCTACTCACATAGCAAATCAAGATGACACTACAAGTTATCCAAGGGTGAAGTATCAGGAGATGTCCTTTCCCAAGTCTTGATAGATTTATCTGAAAGGAACAATTGTTTAGAAATTTTGTTAATTATATTACTGATCAGAAAATTTAACTGTTCATGACACACAACACTCAGCATATTGATAAATTAAAGCTACTGTATTTAATTATCAATACATAAAATTTAAAATATTTTCAACAGGTTGCATAATCATAAGATTCCTTCTTTAAATGGTTTCAAAGTTTTTGTTCTCTAAGTTGACCTTAATTATCAACTGTCCTATTCTTAAGCCAAAAATGAGTAGCTTTTCAGAATATTTTTATACCAATAACTTGACTACCAATAAGTAGCTACACTAAAAATCGTATCATTATGGCCCATTGCCGCCATAACCAAAAAACAAAAAAGGAGTTTCAAGTTTAAGAATATAAGCTAAATAATTGTTTAGTAGTCATATTTTCTATTTCATTTTCCAAATATTTTAATTCATAGTTGAAATTTAAAAACAACTTTTTTTGATAACAGTAGCCAATGCAAAATATTTGCAAGTTTGAATGAAATCACTATCTTTAGACAGATAAACCGATCACACATTTATAGACAATAACTTTTTAAATTTAGCGTCGGAATAATATCACATTACCCTAATTCTTAGTAAATGTATGCTGTTAAATGATTAATCATCAGAGATACAAGATTGAAAATAGGTACACATCATTATCGAAATGATATCTTAGGATGGTATAAGTATGGAGCTTCTTCCTGAATTGGTTCTTATGTTAGATCAAAGTTTGCAGGAAAGTGAGATGGAATAGTAGAATACCCTAGACGATGATAGGATTTAGTGAAAAATGATTAAATTGGAATTATAAGTAGCTACTTTACTTGCTTTGATGCTCTCAATAGGTAAGACTGTTATTATGTACATGAATCTACAAATTAACTCTTTAGCTGAGGATTTTCAAATTCATTTCAATGTTAGAATGGAGAGAAATTCTTTAGCAATTTCAAATATATATATTTTTGAAAATGAAAATACTGGACTTATTAAGCATTTTACTCATAATTATACTTCAATTAGTAATATGGATCGAAGTTTGGTACTCCAGTTCTATCCAAATTAAATTGGCTATTTAACTAACAATATAGGTTTTACTGTAAGCATGTTAAGATACCTAAACTCATCATTCTTATCTCACCCAAACTTATAAAGTATGCTATGTAATATCTCATCAATATTTGATACACCAAAATAAAAAATTATTTAAAAAAATCTGTAATATACTGGGTGGCACGAAAGAAATGAAACCCATTTTCAAATTTTACTCATTACTCATCAAGATTTTGGCTACAAGTTACAAGCCATGACCCCACTTTGAAAAATTCTGCTGGCCAACAAATGAATTTTGGAGGATAAATACTTCGTTTTATAAAATTTGCATCAATTCAATCTTAATATTTGAAATCTGCAAAACTTCGGAGTTAGGTAATCAATTCATCAGTAAAGTCCTAATTTTCAAAAGTGGGCCTCAACATTCCATTCCCAATTTAAATATTTCCATCTGTGGAGCAAATACTGCCTATTTGCCTAAGTAAGCTGTTATGCAGTGGTGTGAGCACTATTGGCTGGTAGCTATTACCAGCCATATTTTATTGTATTTTGAACTTTTTGCAAGACACTGACAAACAGCACCACAGATTATTTTCTAGTAGCCAATACTTCAACAACATACTACTTAGGTATGTTCTACTTAACAAAGAATATCATTATTAAACTAATCACTGTAATCTAGATTTTACAATTAAAATAATAATTTACCTAATACATACAAATAACAGATTCAGACATACTTCAAAAAGTCAATAATCAATAGTTTGGAGTGTTAATTCTCCCAATTAGGTTGGTTTTATTTTTTGTACTTAAGTATTTTTATTTTAGGGTGTAGCTACTCTAAGCTTAATACTTTAATAAAATAAAATTAATGGAAACTTCATAATAAAGAGTATTTAGTTTGTAAAATTAATTTGTTGGCCTAAATAATTTTTGATAGTGGTTTTCAGACTATTATTTATAGCAATATTTGCTTAGAAGAATTAGTTCAAATTTTAGCACAAATAAATATTTGAAATTAAATGTTGAATTATCAATATAACAACAAACTTTTGGACATAACCCAGTATGTAATTGGTCCACAAGAACCCACTTGCATTTTCAAAAAGCTATTTAATTAATAGTAAACATTAATTAATGATAAACATGAGCATTAATAGTAAGCATAAGAATTAATAGCTAGAAATACACCGACGTTGCTGGAATATTATTTTCAAAGGGGAAAAACTATATTTAACTGTGAAAGAAACAAAAAAGTGACTAGGTAAGTAGCTAGGTTAAAACTTAAAGTAAATAATAACTAGTATCCTTTGGCTACACTGCAAGAACTGGTAAAGTGTTCAAGAAATCCTCTAGTTTGCTTTCTGTTCTCAGTAAATTGTAAAATACATGTAAATATAAGAAAATTAAACATTGTAAGTACAGAAAATGTTAAAAAATTCCCATGCTATCATACTCTTGGTCTATGTAGTAAGTAATCAATTTTAGCTAATGCCCATCAGTCTTAACTATTCTTCAAAGGCTGGAGAAAAGACCAAGATATTATGGTAACAAGTTGATAGATTCTGCCCACATCTCAGTCTGCAAAATATAGGACATTCTCAACATTTCCTGTGACAACAATCCTTAATATGAATTAATAATCATATCCCCCTATACTAATTATATTTAGCTTCATGTATTTTTACTATTTTACATTATTAAGTCGAGAACAAATAGCAAAATAAGAGGTAAAGATTTCTTGGAGAACAGTTTACCAGTTCGTACAGTCTGGGAATCTGCCAAGACAGGCCATTAGAGAACTATAAAGTGTTCAAAAATAAATCCTCTATCTAGGCTTCTGTTCTCAGTAAACTACATGTAAATATAGTAGAAAATTAGAGATTGTTCACACAGAATTTCAGAAAATCTTAAAAATGTCCCATTTTCTGCTAACTGACTGGGAATCTGCTGATAAGCTGAGCTTAATAGCATGAGCTCAACTTCACATCAAATTAAAATATCTGAAAGTCAGGAGACCCTGAAGTCACTGAAAGAAGCTACATTATGCAGAATGGGCTAGGATATCTGAAATTTTTGAGTTATAAATAACAGCCTTAACTCTGCTTAGATATTGATATTAGCTGTATTAGGTACATAAATTAAATTTATAATACCAAGTTGTTTTTACAAAATTACAGATAGTCCCTAGAAAACTACCTATATAATTTAGCTACACTATGAATATTTAATAATGAAACAAGAAACAGATAATTGGATACTACTCATCCTGAGTCATCCAGTCTGCAAAGCGCATTCATATCCCCGAAGACCTTTGGAGACAAATTTTGAGGGAAAATAATTAATTTTTCTAATCAATTCCAATGTTTACATGTATTTGTGTTTTTATTGGAGACATTTTGCAAAAGTCTGGTCATTTTGGAGACAGATTTGAAAATCTTTGAGACAGATTTACCACACTTTACAGACTGGTTACTCATACACTCATACTAGGTCCTACCTACTCCACTAACTTCAGCTCCAGGTAAAATAGTAATTCTCATAAACTCTCTACCTACTTGTCCCTTCAAGATTTAAGACTCCAGCTTCCAGGTAATAAAGCATGTCCAAACTGAGGCAAACTCGCCATTTTAATGGCGAGTTTGTGCCAAATGGCGAGTTTGTGCCAGACTTAGATATTTTGAGCCCTTCAATTGCAAATGGAGAGAAATATCTAATTTTCTCTTATGCTACACTACATTTAAAATGTTATTTTGGGGAGATTTAATGATAATTTGGTCATTTTGGAGAGAAATTTGGTGATTTTTGAAGAGAAATGGAGAGACAAATGGAGAGTTTATTAAACAAAGAGATATACTATTTTACTATGGTCTTAAGCTAGCCTGAGCTAGGTTCAAATTGTCATAAATTCTACCCTAAAAAACATTGTATGATCATACTAATTGTAGGACTACCCAGAGGCAAGAATAACTAGGAGAAATGTCTCTACTGCCTGAACCAGACTGCATTTTATGGTAAATTCCGCCGACATGTCGGTGGAATTTTGCCCTCTTTGAAAATAAAATTCTGGCTAAGTTGGTGGATTTCTAGCTCTTGCTGCTCTGTATTCCTAACTATGTAACTATTAATCTTCACTTTTTAGTAGAAAATCAGCCTAATTTTTGGAAATTGTTGGTGTATTTTTTCAACTTTTAGAAAAAGTCAATGGAATTTTGTGCACCAAATACAGATTGATATCTACATTTGCAATGAAGGCCCGAAGTTCTTAATTTGCTCAAAATAATTGTCATTAACCCACAAATAAAATAGAAAGAATGGACATCCAAATCATCCATATTTCAGAGGCTGGTAAATTGTAAGCCAATTTGGCTCATTTTTCTTTTTTTGAAGATTTCAACCCAAAAATTAACATTGGAAGTTGGAACATAGGAATTAATTCATAATTTTAAGCCAATTAGGAATAGGTATCTGATTTTTATCTTTTGAAATATTATCATGGATAGACATAAGTTTTAATAGGTACTAGACTACTAGTCAGTGAGCCACAAGGTAGTTTGTACCTGGGGCTGGGGTTTATATAAAAGTTTATTAACTGGCCCGGCTAGTCTGTATTTAGTCCACAAAATTCCACTGACTTTTTGAAAAAGCTGAAAAAATTCACCATAAATTTCCAGTAATTTGGCTGATCCACCAACATTTTAGTGATTTTACACATTTTTCCACCGAAAATTAATGATAATATAGGAATAAATAGCTAAAAATCCACCAACTTTGCTAGAAAACTTCCACCGACATGTCAGAGGAATTTACCATGAAATACAGACTCCATGTATAAGAGCATGTCAGTTAAAGCCAATTAATTAGCTTATATTTGAAATGGTCAAATCTCAGATATGTCTAATTGGCTTTAAATTTTGAATTAATTCCATTTTTCCCATGTTAATTTTGGCTTGAAATCATCAAAAAATGAGCCAAATTGGCTTCGTTCATATTTTTTATTAAATTTTGGCTCAAAAATTGGCTTACAATTTTCCAGCCTCTGAAACATGGTAACAGACTGGTAACTGGGTCCTACTGAACTAGTATCTCTCAACTTAACTTAACTAGAGTCTAGTCTGTCTAGAGAGCTCAGAGAGGCAGGTAACCTACATAGTACATACTAGCCATGTTTTAGAGTAGGTAGGTATGTCAGTTAAAGCCTACTATATAATTGTCTTGATTTCAAAAAGTCAATACCTAATCAGATAAGTAGGTAGGTATACCTAGGTACCTAATTGGCATACAATTTTAAATTATTTCTTATGTTCCTATGTTAATTTTGGCTTGAAATCTACAAAATAAGTTAAATTGGCTTAGCTCGGAATTTTTGTGAAATTTTTTGGCTCTAAAATTGGCTTAGCCTCTACAATTTTCAAGCCTCTGAAACATGACATACCTAGGTAATAGCTACCTATATACCTTCCTACTATTTTGTAATTTTAGCTTATAAGCCATAGCTAAGTGGTACTTCAGGATATAAAACAAATTAAACTACCAATCTTGCTACCTAATTAGGTAGATTGGCTTAGCCCAGGTACATTTTCAAACTCAAAATATCAAGAGACGAGTGACGACTTACCTGATGAAGAGGTTTTGTTATACAAACATATTTCGTGCGGATTCTCAATGTTAATAATGAGTTTTTGGACCTAGATTTACAATTTAAACTAGGTATAGGTATTTCTAATTTCAAATCTCTACAGTGTAACACATCTAAAGCACAATAGAATGGTCTTGAAATTCGTGCTGAATTAGGCGGTAATAAAGGGTTGAGAAACAAAAGCTAAGCGTAATGATTGGTATACAGTTTCAAACCCTTTATAAAAACTGTTTGTAGATTCCAGTATCTTCAAACAGATTTAATTGTTTGAGAAATAGTTCGGCTAAGTGTTTTATACTATATTCAGATTCACAGCATAAGCTGTATCTACTCCAAATATATTTCAAGGAACTGAATGAGTTTATCAATAAATACATAGGTAGTTTTAAAATTAATAAAAATATTATTTTTTATACCTAAGGGTTTATTGATATTCCTGATTCAATTTACGTACTTTTCATCGAATGAATCATTCTTCCCGGACTAAACCTATACTTTTTTATTACATGAATAGTTATTACAATTCATTATCCATAATTATTGTATATATACACTCCCATAAATAACATTGCAATAATTAGCTATATATATACTTCGTTTTCTATGCCTGCGCTTCGTTTTCTATGCAATGAGATGCGGTTAAGAGACTCTTGTTTGCCGCTAACTTCAACCGTTTTACGTGAGTGTTAAGCGCTTAGCACATCAAGATTGTAACCGTTTTCACTGGTGCTAAGCGCTTAAGAGACTTTACCTTGAGCAACCCGATTTTTGCGGTTAAGAGACTTTGGCTTGTGGCCCTTCATATGAGCTTTACCAATATTGATCACTTCAGTCAGTAGAATATTAATTTTATTAACCTATGCTGAAATCTAAAAAGAAATTAAAATTAAGCCACTGCAGGAAGAATATTTAATTTAGGCTGAAACAATATAAAAAAAAGTAGCATCTCAAATATGCATACAATTTTTGAGATAAAGTGTTGCGAGATATATTATGTTATTAGAATATCATATATTTTCATGACCAGTGCAGTGTGTACAAGATTTCAAGGATGATAAGGGGAAACTTGTTCAAAAATAGAAACATTCAATAAATTGTATTTCTTCATCATTTTATCACTAATACAATTTCTATATTTTAACGAATTTATTGTAGGATCGTAAGAACGCGACGAACAAGAGTTTAAAAAATTACATAATGATTTTAAGATATTTAAAATATAAATTAGGCTAAGTGACTATTTTATAATGGAAACTAAATTAAACTGTGCTGCCAAATCGCTAATGTGTAAAATAAATTAGTTCTAGTCATACCAAAACGCTCAGAAAATGAAACATAAAACATGAACTAAAAGTTAAACATTAATTAGTTCTAAGCAATATAACTGACAGTTGGACAGGTTGTGAGATAAATACACACGTATGAGAATATTACATTGAATATTAGAACTATCTAAATGTCCAAGCCAATATATAAAGTATAGTTTTCGGTAAAGATAAATGATCTATTAATCTTAAGGGCAGTACACACGTAGGGTTTTTTAAGTCTTTCTACCAGACTTTTTGCTACGCTCCTCCTACTTTTTCTAGGAGAATATAAGAATAAAACAATATAAATTATTATTTGTTTCAGTTGGTATCCATGATACCTCAGTTGGTATTCATGATACCTGTTTTTCTCATATTCTCGTGAAAAAAGTAGGAGGAGCCTGGCAAAAAGTCTGGTGGAAAGACTTAAAAACCCCTACGTTTGTACGGCTCTTTAGGATAAACATGCAAAGTACAAAGAAGAACCATTCAAAGCATTTACCAAGTTCAGTTCAATAATTACCATGCATTCTCAGTACTCATAAGCCTTACCTACTTCCAAGGAAGTTCAGAAACTGTAAACAGAAAACCACCGAACAACTTGAGGAACAAACTAAAAACTTTAATGTTTGTTAAGCAAGTTACTACTTTGAACAATTTAAATATTTTATTCAATTAATTTGCCAATTAAATATTGATTCAATTTTAGTATTTTTTAAATAAATATATACGAAATTATTAATGAATAAATTCTAATCATTTTTTAAATTCAAGAACAAAAATTTTCATTGAGAAGATTTTAATTTATTGGGTTTCATCGAATTTTTAGATGCTAATTTTATTTAATATTCCTCAAAGTTCTGTTTTGATATCAATGTTATTGGTGTAAAGTTGTTCTTCCAAATGTCCGTTTGTCCAAATGTCTGTCGGTCAATATTGTCTTTCGGCCGAAGGTCAGCACACGGGATTCACTCAATGTTCATTTGACTCTTTCTGAAGTTATAAATGTATAGCTTCTCCCAAAAAATTGCATATTTAATTTCACCATTTTTGTTGTTTTACAATAATGAATCCTCCATCCGTCATAACTGAAAATACAAATAAAATGGGGTCAATATATATTATAATAATTATTAAAACATATTGTAAATTATATCTGTAGTTCCTATAACATATAACTAAAACAGAAAAACAAAATCATGGCGTTAATATAGGATTGATACAATAATAACAGTTCGTTTTAAATGAACTAATTGATTACAATGATATTTACATCAACTGAATTTTAATCTTTCAATTATTCTAAATCTGATTAACAAATATATAATTAAGGACTATTTCGAAATAGACTATTAATAGCTTTTGTTCATAATTTCATATATATTTTGGTTTAATTTTGAATGTTCTGATATAATATTAATGTATATATAATCTGAATCATGATTCAGTAATGGTATTTCAACATATAGAAACTAATTCTTCGAATATTACATAATTTGGAAGGAGATTAACCCTTATAATAATTGATGTAAATTTGCTACAAAATTCGCATATTTTGTTTCTAACAATATAGCAGTAAAATTACACTTCACACTATATCATTTCCGGTATTTAATAGGTTTGCATTGATTCTATTTTATTCAAGAAAATGCGTAGATATTTGCAATAATTTACTGCATGGAAATATCAAAAGTATTTATCAAATGATTTGGATTCATGTTTTACTTCACACAATTTTCTTAATAAATGAGGTAAAAATAATCTTGAATAAATTAGTTCTATAAAACAAAATAATGAAAAATATTGCTATAAGCAAAGCTAACTAATTTTACATGTTTTCAAAATACGTATAACTAGAACGGGCAATTGTTGAGCCCATATTTTCGCCGCCGCTTATATATGACCTTGACCATCCAATAATTAGTGAGTTATAATGACCTTAACTTTTGACCTGATCGTTCCCAAATTTCCATTAAATGGCTCTTGAATATATGTTCATTAAGGCGACCAAATTTCAGAAAATTTGGATCAATACTTTTTTGAGTTATGCGAATAAAAAGATTTCCATTAATATATAATAATAACATTACAGGTAAATATATAAATGACGATCAAAATATAACCGTCCTAAATTTTGCGAAGGCAATAACTTAACATCTGTAAAAAAAACTATATTTTGACTTGGATATAAATTCGGGGTTTTCAGGACCCCAAATTTCTTTTATTTCTATCAGAATCCAAAGAAGTTCTTGAATGAGTGTATTTTTGTGCAGTAAGTTTGGAGCTCATCCATCTGTGCAGCTCTAGCCTCTCCAGCCATTAATTGCTGAGCAAGCGTTTCTTCTGACAAGAAATGAGAGTATTATTTTCGCCTATCGCCTCGAGAGTTTTTGCAAGTACATCACTCAATCCTGTGATTTGTTGATTCGTTCTAGGTATTACCGGAACAAATTTTATTAATATAGTTATTAATAGGTGATTATTGTTAAATGAGAAAAGTTATTCACTAGTTTATGCTGATTTTTGTTGATTCGTTCTAGGCATGATCGGAACAAATATTGTTAATCTAGTCATCAATGGCAGAATATTGATAAACTAGATTATGAGAACTCGGTAGAACGCATACCTTCGTCTCCGCTTTGACCCGTTCTCTCCCCAAATTAAGGAAACTGCTAACTTGATAACAACAAATCGTCCCACCAAGTTTCATGCAATATGGTACAATACTTTTTGAGTTATAAATGACCTTGACCTTGACCTTTGACCGGATCGCTTCCAAAATTCTACCAGATCGTTCCTGGTCATTGACCAATTGTACCATAAAATTTCAGACAATTTGGTTGAATACTTTTGAGTTACAAATGGCCTTGACCTTGATCTTTGACCTTTGACCCTATCACTCCCAAAATCTATCAAAATGGTTCCTGCATATTGATCAATCGTTTCACCAAGTTTCATGCAATTTGGTTCGATACTTTTTGAGTTATAAATGACCGTGTCCTTGACCTTTGACCGGGTCACTCCCAAAAGACTAGCAGCAGGTCACTGAACATGGAGCAATCGTTTCACTAAATTTCAGGCAATTTGGTTGAACACTTTTTCAGTTAAGCGAATAACAAGATGATAAATAAATAAATAACTAAATTCCGATGAAAAAATAACCTTCCGCAAGATTGCGAAGGTAATGAAAGAAGTTTATGATGATTTCAATTAATTTCAAATTCCAATGTGATAGAATTAAGTAGATAAAGACACACTTTTTGAAAAATTTATCGCCTAACCACTTATTAACAATTTCTATCAGCGAAGGGTCCAACTACATCAACAATTGATAATGTATAATTATCAACAACTATAGTAAGATTAATATTTTTTATTGATTTCTGGTGATTGACCTAGTTTAATTATACCAAGTGGATTCCCTCCATATTATATACTTTCATCGATGTATCTTCCGATAAATAAAATGGAATTAAAATGTTTTCAATTGTTCAATATATAACTGCCAATTTCTGAATAAAAAATTCAAAACTTCCGCAAACAAATATATCACAGAATACATTTTTTATTTAAATCTGACACGTAAGTTTTTTCCACCTGATCTGCAAACATTGCAGTGTAAGAAAATACTTCAGAGCGAATTAAATG
>CANNZV010005915.1:0-22355 GCA_947561585.1 Caprella mutica | reverse complement strand
GTACTATCAGAGGAAAGAGTCACTGTGATGATGTACTACCAGAGAAAAGAGTCACTGTGATGATGTACTATCAGAGAAAAGAGTCACTGTGATGATGTACTATCAGGGAAAAGAGTCATTGTGATGATGTACTATCAGAGAAAAGAGTCACTGTGATGATGTACTTATCAGGGAAAAGAGTCACTGTGATGATGTACTATCAGGGAAAAGAGTCATTGTGATGATGTACTATCAGAGGAAAGAGTCACTGTGATTATGTACTATCAGAGAAAAGAGTCACTGTGATGATGTACTACCAGAGAAAAGAGTCACTGTGATGATGTACTATCAGAGAAAAGAGTCACTGTGATGATGTACTACCAGAGAAAAGAGTCACTGTGATGATGTACTATCAGAGGAAAGAGTCACTGTGATGATGTACTATCAGAGGAAAGGGTCACTGTGATGATGTACTACCAGAGAAAAGTGTCACTGTGATGATGTACTATCAGAGGAAAGAGTCACTGTGATGATGTACTATCAGAGGAAAGAGTCACTGTGATGATGTACTATCAGAGAAAAGAGTCACTGTGATGATGTACTATCAGAGAAAAGAGTCACTGTGATGATGTACTATCAGATGAAAGAGTCACTTTGATGATGTACTATCAAAGAAAAGAGTCACTGTGATGATGTATTATCAGAGAAAAGAGTCACTGTGATGATGTACTACCAGAGAAAAGAGTCACTGTGATGATGTACTATCAGAGAAAAGAGTCACTGTGATGATGTACTATCAGAGAAAAGAGTCACTGTGATGATGTACTATCAGAGGAAAGACTCACTGTGATGATGTACTACCAGAGAAAAGAGTCACTGTGATGATGTACTATCAGAGGAAAGAGTCACTGTGATGATGTACTATCAGATAAAAGAGTCACTGTTATGATGTACTATCAGGGAAAAGAGTCACTGTGATGATGTACTATCAGGGAAAAGAGTCATTGTGATGATGTACTATCAGAGGAAATAGTCACTGTGATGATGTACTACCAGAGAAAAGAGTCACTGTGAGGATGTACTATCAGAGAAAAGAGTCACTGTTATGATGTACTATCAGGGAAAAGAGTCACTGTGGTGATGATGTACTATCAGGGAAAAGAGTCATTGTGATGATGTACTATCAGAGAAAAGAGTCACTGTTATGATGTACAATCAGAGGAAAGAGTCACTGTGATGATGTACTATCAGAGAAAAGAGTCACTGTGATGATGTACTATCAGAGAAAAGAGTCCCTGTGATGATGTACTATCAGAGAAAAGAGTCACTGTGATGATGTACAATCAGAGGAAAGAGTCACTGTGATGATGTACTACCAGAGAAAAGAGTCACTGTGATGATGTACTATCAGAGAAAAGAGTCACTGTTATGATGTACTATCAGGGAAAAGAGTCACTGTGATGATGTACTATCAGAGGAAAGAGTCACTTTGATAATGTACTATCAGAGGAAAGAGTCACTGTGATGATGTACTACCAGAGAAAAGAGTCACTGTGATGATGTACTACCAGAGAAAATAGTCACTGTTATGATGTACTATCAGGGAAAAGAGTCACTGTGATGATGTACTATCAGAGAAAAGAGTCACTGTAATGATGTACTACCAGAGAAAAGAGTCACTGTGATGATGTACTATCAGGGAAAAGAGTCACTGTGATGATGTACTATCAGAGAAAAGAGTCACTGTGATGATGTACTATCAGAGAAAAGAGTCACTGTGATGATGTGCTATCAGAGAGTGTGATGATGTACTATCAGAGAAAAGAGTCACTGTGATGATGTACTATCAGAGGAAAGAGTCACTGTGATGATGTACTTTCAGAGAAAAGAGTCACGGTGATGATGTACTATCAGAGAAAAGAGTCACTGTGATGATGTACTATCAGAGGAAAGAGTCACTGTGATGATGTACTACCAGAGAAAAGAGTCACTGTGATGATGTACTATCAGAGAAAAGAGTCACTGTGATGATGTACTATCAGAGGAAAGAGTCACTGTTATGATGTACTATCAGGGAAAAGAGTCACTGTGATGATGTACTATCAGAGAAAAGAGTCACTGTGATGATGTACTATCAGAGAAAAGAGTCACTGTGATGATGTACTATCAGAGAAAAGAGTCACTGTGATGATGTACTATCAGAGAAAAGAGTCACTGTGATGATGTACTATCAGAGAAAAGAGTCACTGTGATGATGTACTATCAGAGAAAAGAGTCACTGTGATGATGTACTATCAGAGAAAAGAGTCACTGTGATGATGTACTATCAGAGAAAAGAGTCAGTGTGATGATATACTATCAGAGAAAAGAGTCACTGTGATGATGTACTATCAGAGAAAAGAGTCACTGTGATGATGTACTATCAGAGAAAAGAGTCACTGTGATGATGTACTATCAGAGAAAAGAGTCACTGTGATGATGTACTATCAGAGAAAAGAGTCAGTGTGATGATATACTATCAGAGGAAAGAGTCACTGTGATGATGTACTATCAGAGGAAAGAGTCACTGTGATGATGTACTATCAGAGAAAAGAGTCACTGTGATGATTTACTATCAGAGAAAAGAGTCACTGTGATGATGTACTACCAGAGAAAAGAGTCACTGTGATGATGTACTATCAGAGAAAAGAGTCAGTGTGATGATATACTATCAGAGGAAAGAGTCACTGTGATGATGTACTATCAGAGGAAAGAGTCACTGTGATGATGTACTATCAGAGAAAAGAGTCACTGTGATGATTTACTATCAGAGAAAAGAGTCACTGTGATGATGTACTATCAGAGAAAAGAGTCACTGTGACACAAATCACATATTTCAAATTATTTACTAATTTCAAATCTGACAAATTTCTCATCGTGTACCCAGACCAATTTTAAAATATCTACAAAATTAGAATTAGTAAAGTTTCTTTTGGAAAAGAAGTGAAATGTAAAAAGTTCATTTTACAGTAACGTTTGAAGCATCAATTTTCTGAATATTTAAAGCATGTTTGTTATAATTTCAGTTAAAATGATACCCTCCTTCTGATTATTATAAAATAAATTGAATAAACCTTCTACCGCCTGAGGTAACAATTAGCTTTATTATTACTATAGGAATAAATTCAGGAAACTCTTGGTATATTTAGTGAAGCCATCTAAACAAATGCATTATTAATTTGAAATCATGATTTTATGTTGAATTTGATACCTGTTTAGTTTGTTTTTATAAAGCAACCGTTTGTTTTTGTGAAGTTTATATAAAACTTGTGAAGTTTATATAAAACTTGTGAAGTTTATATAAAACTTGTGAAGTTTATATAAAACTTGTGAAGTTTATATAAAACTTGTGAAGTTTATATAAAACTTGTGAAGTTTATATAAAACTTGTGAAGTTTATATAAAACTTGTGAAGTTTATATAAAACTTGTGAAGTTTATATAAAACTTGTGAAGTTTATATAAAACTTGTGAAGTTTATATAAAACTTGTGAAGTTTATATATAACTTGTGAAGTTTATATAAAACTTGTGAAGTTTATATAAAACTTGTGAAGCTCATATAAAACTTGTGAAGTTTATATAAAACTTGTGAAGTTTATATAAAACTTGTGAAGTTTATATATAACTTGTGAAGTTTATATATAACTTGTGAAGTTTATATAAAACTTGTGAAGTTTATATAAAACTTGTGAAGTTTATATATAACTTGTGAAGTTTATATAAAACTTGTGAAGTTTATATATAACTTGTGAAGTTTATAAAAAACTTGTGAAGTTTATATAAAACTTGTGAAGTTTATATAAAACTTGTGAAGTTTATATAAAACTTGTGAAGTTTATATAAAACTTGTGAAGTTTATATATAACTTGTGAAGTTTATATATAACTTGTGAAGTTTATATAAAACTTGTGAAGTTTATATAAAACTTGTGAAGTTTATATATAACTTGTGAAGTTTATATATAACTTGTGAAGTTTATATAAAACTTGTGAAGTTTATAAAAAACTTGTGAAGTTTATATAAAACTTGTGAAGTTTATATAAAACTTGTGAAGTTTATATAAAACTTGTGAAGTTTATATATAACTTGTGAAGTTTATATATAACTTGTGAAGTTTATATAAAACTTGTGAAGTTTATATAAAACTTGTGAAGTTTATATATAACTTGTGAAGTTTATATATAACTTGTGAAATTTATATAAAACTTGTGAAGTTTATAAAAAACTTGTGAAGTTTATATAAAACTTGTGAAGTTTATAAAAAAACTTGTGAAGTTTATATAAAACTTGTGAAGTTTATATAAAACTTGTGAAGTTTATATAAAACTTGTGAAGTTTATATAAAACTTGTGAAGTTTATATATAACTTGTGAAGTTTATATATAACTTGTGAAGTTTATATAAAACTTGTGAAGTTTTTGTGAAGGGAAATTTGTGTATACCTATGCGGACAAATGATGCTTCTGCAGCTTATTTTCCATGGTCTCCCCCAAGGCTCTGTTTTGGGTTCTTTATTGTTTAGTGTCTATATTAACCCGTTGAAGCATAGTGGGATCAAAATGACCCCAAACTGAAATTTAAACTCCAATAACTCTAGGTAAAATATATATATTTGAACATGGCTTCTTGACTTTCCTCAAATGACTGATAGTTATGTTTAGCATCAGCAATTTAGAAAAATGAAGTATGATCATAACCCATTCAATCGTTCAACTGTCCAAGCATAACAGGGTTCAAAATGACCCCACTCTTTACAAATATCTTTATGAATATCGAAAAACTGTATTTTATCGGATATTTTACCTTAAAATATCTGGCAAGCTGTGATAATGGATCATTCAGTGGAAAGTCAAGCAACAACAAGTCTATCAAATTGCAATGCAGTCTGCTCTAGCTATCAGTAGTGCTCGAGCACTGGTGATATGCATATCGTTCTAAATGTAGCTTTTTCTAACTAAAGGAAGAGGTATGAATGTACTATTTTCTTTTATATTTTGATCAGGAAGAGAATTATAAACTAATTATGTATGCAGACCATAGTTTATAGTTAAATTAATATTTATATCAAAATTGATAAAATATATCATTTTGATCAAATTGGTTAAGATCGACTAAGCGGAAACAATTAATAATAACAAAACTTATTACAATGCTCTTTAACACCGAATCAATATTACATTGCGAGATGTTGAAATGGATAATTGAGTGTTGGAGCAGTACAAAACAAGGATTAGCAGATAAATTAGGTTTTTAAAGTAATTAGAGATTTTATGGGTAATTTAACTTTCAAGTTTTAACCATTTTATATCAAACATCTCAAAACTTGAGGTAACATGGTTAAATTGTGCAGAAGGATTATCTGTTGCATTGATAAATATCCCTACATAAATTATTTAACTGATTATTAGGTTTCTTAAAATTTATTTATATGATTTTAATCTTAAAAAAAAGAGAGCCGTGAGAGTTGTATTTGACCTGAGCTATAATGATCATGAATTTATTTTCCTAGGTACAGTTCTTAATTTTCTGATGGGCGCAGCTACTGTTTTAGTGTAAACATGTTCGAGTCTATAAAGGGCCGTACACACGTAGGGTTTTTAAAGTCTTCCCACCAGACTTTAGGCTGTTTTTTAATTATTATTAATCCATGATACCATCATACATGCAGGTATCATGGATACCAACTAAAATAAAAATTAAATAACAATTGTAATATAGATTTTTCTTATATGACCGAAGATGTGAAACTGACCGATAATTCGTAATTTACCCTAGTAAATTTTTCACATTACCGATATTTAGTAGTAGTTTCTGTTTACTGCCGGAATATACAACATCTATGTGGTAATGTAAACACAGCAATTGTGTATGCATTACTAGCATCACGAACCTATATGATTGTAAGTAAGCGACAAGTCAGTTACCGATTCGCTCTCGTGAGTTACACACCTTATCTCCTGTTCGTAGTTATTGAGACCTTAACTTGCGAGCGTTCTAGTGGAGATATTACTTGTAATAACATGTGCTTGACCAATGAATATAATCTCTTTAAGTGTTAATTACTTTACCATTATTACCCTTAAATACAGTTAAGCTTGGACCAGAGGCCTGAGGTCGGAACCATAGTGGCAAGGTGGTTCTAGGGCATGGTACCATGAGTATTTAGTAGAAAGAGATATATAAAGAGAAAGGAATCTGAAAATGCTATAGAGTAGGATTCTAATCACTTAAGAGCCCATACACTGAGACGTTATAGGAAAGTAAACTAACTACGTCACATTGGTGGCCAGTATGGTGCGTGATTAAGTAATTCGAATTTAATGTGCGGAAATTCAATTACTAAAGTAAAAGATTGAAAACTTTGTAATTTACCAAAAACTAAGTTAAACCATCTGATTGGAGAGTATTTGATTACAGCAAGACCGGGTTTTGCGACCCTATATGAAGGTACGATCCAATTAAGGTGTTCAGTTTTTGTGATAAAGTATAAAGATAATTCAACTCAAGGTCAAGCAAGCGGCATCTCGAAAATTATCGGAAGGATAAGGAGAGTACAGATGGCCTAATTTGAAATTTGAATGAGCAGAGACAATCAACAAGACTGACCAGTCTGAAAAAAAAAAATTCTGGAAATTCTGGAAAATTCTGGAAGAAACTGGAAAACACGGAGGGAGGAAGCGACAGTAATGGGTTAAGCGTTGCACGTTGACGAATGGTGATGGAAAACATTCGATTATAAACAACATGCAAAAAAGCCGTAAATCAACCAGAAATTGAGAGTCTAATTTGTTTAAATACTACATCTGAAAAGTATTTATTCAAACTGCAACATTCAGTGAAGTTTTAACATTCAGTGAACATTCAGTTAACATACAGTGCATAACATACAGTGCACAGCGCTCAGTGAACATTCAGTGAACATTCAGTTAACATACAGTGCATAACATACAGTGCACAGCGCTCAGTGAACATTCAGTTAACATACAGTCAGTTCACAACGATCAGTGTCAGTGAACACTCAGTTAACAGCATAACAGTTAACATCAGAGCAAAAATCAACCACAAAACCTGATAAGCGGGACCCACTGTACATGGAACCGAAAGTTGAGTATAACATATAACTAAATGTCATCTTATCTTTCAGTCTCATTTCTGAAGCGGTCGGATTAAGATCTATGTGGTAGACCTTAGTCAGTGGTGAATAAATCTGTTCTGTCTTAGTCAAGAATTGTGTTGATGAATAAGCAGAAGGTAATTAATCATTACTGCAGCAGTTATAATTATAGATGAACGTGTGCATGCATTTCTTTTAGCTTTGCTGTGTGTCGTTATTAATTGAAAGGTAGTATAAATAGTTTATATTTATTGATTTAACAAATATTGCTCTATATTAAATTATATTTCATTTATTATTTATTATTTGAATGATTATTTTTTAATGTTTGACGGATTATTATTTTTTATTATTATTATTTATTTTTTTTGGATAGCCTATTATTTTTTCTTCCTTTTTCATAATTTGTGATTACACGTGCATTACACTTGTTTAAGTACACAATAACACCTCAATAGGATAGGAAACACATGCCAACCTCAGAGGACGAAGCGATTAATGCTGAGGCTGTAGAACTTAGATCTGGGAGACGTACCAAGCCCAGAGTACAGAAAACTAAACAGCCCAAAACACCCCCCAAAACACCCCCCAAAACACCCCCCCAACCACCCCCAAAACACCTCCCAAAATGTCGGTTGAATTAACACAAGCTCAACTCCAGGAGATAATTAAAAGTCGAAGTACGACGATCATAAATTCGGATTCATTGCCGATATTCAGGGGAAGAAGAAGGCCAGAGGATCCAGCTTTCGAGGAAAAGAACACGTTTCGTCAGCATCTCAGCCTATTAAATAATCATATATCCAGCTTAGGGGATAAAGATGATGCAGAAAAGAAGAAAATCCTATTCAGGAGCGCTGATTGCAAGCTAGGAGATTTTCAAATTACTGTTAATAACGTTGTTAATGGTAAAACATTTAAAGATAGCACATACCAGGAGATATGCACGGTACTAGAAGACATATATGTGCAGAAAGACAGCAAGGATATCTACAGTGTATGTCATGAATTATACACTAATAAATTGAAGGATGAAACTACAGCTGCCAGTGACATCTTAAGTACATTAGAAAAAATAGGAGAGGTCATGGACTTTATTTTAAATGACGACACAATGAACGCCCAATTTCCAATAAGGACAGCAACTGAAAGTGATGATTCATTCACACTTAAATTAAAAAATCACGCAAAAGATCTTATGAATACATCAATGTATTTAACGATATTGGGTCCACAGATCAACCCCAGTATCATCAAAGGAGTCGTAGAAGGTCCTTTTAAGACAACAGCTAATTTACTGTCTGCTACAACGAAGAAAATAAGATCTTTGCCACATGATAAAAAAATTCTAATACCAAAGAAGAATTTCAATGACACAGAAACCTTTTTGATAGAAAAACCCGAGGGTGAGAATCAAAGCAATTTTCACGAGGATATGCTAGATGATACAGAAGCATATTACACTTATGATACAAGAAACAGAGGTAGGTATGCACGTAGAAGCAGATTCAAATACAATCACACAGGCAGAGCATATGTACACAACATTAATAACCCCCAACCCACCCTTACCCCTCACACCAGTAGTGGTACAATTAAGTGTTACCGCTGCAACAAAATAGGACATATAGGTAGAGAATGTCGCGCTCAACAACAACAGAGCAAGGATTTTCGCAAAAACATGTAAATACAAACACAAGTAAAAAACAAGATAGGTCTCACGGGAAAACGGTCGGTAGCTCCGTGTACGAAAATGAATTGAACATGAATAAATTGGATCCAATGCACGTTAAATTCAATAGTGAAGGTAACTCGTCACTCAACACAAGTTGTGAATGTAAAAACAAGTTCGATTTATTAAAAGAAGAAGAGTTAAGCGTTAAGGATAAAAAAACGAGCGAAACATATATAACAGTCCAATTAGTAAAAAATAAAGATGAATTAAGCGGATTGATGGACTGTCATTATACGATAAAAGGGACTTCTAAGCCAACGATAATTTTACATAGTAAAGAATTTGATTGGGAAGCTTTAATAGATTCAGGAAGCGAGCGAACAATTATAAACAGTCGTAATTTTAATTACAAGGCGAGTCACGAGGACATAATAAAATCAAATGTAACTATTAAAGGCATAAACGGACGTTCCGAAGTAAAAGGTGAAGTAAAATTTGAACTAATGTCGAAATCACGTAAGCAAACAGTAAACGCTTTACTGATCAACAACAGTAGCTTACTATATGATGTAATATTAGGAAGGGACTTGTTAACGAACGCGCAAATTGATTTTGATAAGAAAATATTGAAATTAGGTGAAGAAAAAATTCCGTTTATGGAAAAACGTAGAATAACTACTAAAGAACTATTAAGCACAGATTGTCTAATATCTGAATTGGTCCTTACTTCAAATAGGTCAAAACGAAGGACGTTGATAAGACAAATAAACGAACGAACAAACAACCGCAGTAGTATTGCGAAAGTAAGAGTTAAACCTCAACAAAAAGGGCAAACGAAGGTTATGAAATCCGAGGTAAACACGAAGTCAAGGAATAAAGTCAAAAAACGCGAGAAGAACGGAAATGTTCATATAAATAGCCAAGTCGTTGAGGCAAACAGCGTACAAATATTGTATGGATTTGTCAAAAACAACGAAGCAGGAAGTTATATTATAGCTAAAAGAAGTTTCAATAGTGGTTTAGTGATAGCCGAAACACTAATAAAAATCGAAGACACGAAAAAAGAGGGAGATCAAGTGTCAATATGCCCAGTTTTCGTAATGAATCCGACGGATAGTGATATCATATTACGGGACAATATGATAGTAGGTAACCTCCAGACGTACGAAGAGCAAGTCGAAGTAAATATAGCGACTATATCGGAGTGTTTAAATAATAGGACTCATAAATCTAGGTTAGGAAACGTGTTGAGTGACGAAAAACCAAAGCCATTTGAACGAAACGTTACCCCTGAACTAATTTATGAAAAGTCAAAGGTACATGCAGTTGGAATTAATGGAGAGCCATTAGCTGCAACGCATGGCAACCGAGATATGAAGTGTAAAATATCACGTGACGGAAGCGCTGATAGAAGCCGTGACAGCACATTAAGTGCTGATGAAGAAAACAATTCTCAGACAGTGCCATCAGCACCGAGAAGGTTAGTTAATGCTGACATATCATGTGGAATGACAGAGTATGAAGACAAAATGACACAGTTACTAAATGACTTTAGAGACGTAATCACGATCAATGACGAAGAAATCGGGACTACTAGTATATGTAAACACACAATAATATTGAAAGATCCTAATATACAGCCCGTGCCACGATAATAGCTTGACTAATTTTTTATTGTTAAATATATTGCGACTTTTCCTTTTAATCTGAAACTTTTCTGGTTGAAGTGTTTACGTATGGCAACACTGCCACCGGCTCTTCATTTGAATCTTTTCACTATTTCATGTGTTATTCCATTTAAAGTGTTTTTTGGTGTCCCACGCTATTAGCTTTTGTACACAAAATTCACAATGGGACGTGCTAGAGGCCTTACTGATGCGGAAAAGGCCAAAATAGTGAAATATATGGCTAAAAGAACGCCTATTATAGATATTGCTGCTTCAATAGGCCGCCATGTTGACACAGTAAAGCGCTATCTCGCGGACCCGTCCCCAAGGAAAAAACGCTCGGACTCTGGCGTTCTGAAGACAGCTAGCACTCGGGATCTCCGTAATGTGAAGAGATTAATGTCAAAAACCCCAGGACTGACCTCTAAAGAAATTTTCAACCAAGCAAATCTTCTTGAAGTTTCGAAAACAACAAGATGTTGGTTGCTGTGAATAATGGGCAAGAGTGTTGCAGCTGAAAAACGACCTCCTCTGTCGGCCAGGCACAAAGATTCATGTTTGAAATGGGCTCGAGCGCACATGAAGACCAACATGCAGATGGTACTATTCACCGATGAATCCAGGGCGACTCTGGATGGGCCGGACGGTTGGGGAAAAGGTTGGGTTGCAAATGGCCAAGAACGCCATACTCGTTTACGTCGCCAACAGGGGGGAGGAGGCGTTATGATCTGGGCGGGTATTATTGGAGATGAACTTGTTGGTCCTGTGCGGGTGCCTGATGGTGTCAAAATAACATCCCAGGCGTACAGTCAACTCCTTGACTCCGTTTTGCTTCCATGGCTGGATGATGTCCCATTGGCGATGCGTAACAGGTTGATATTTCAACACGATAATGCCCCCTCTCACTCGGCAAAAGCGACTCAAGCATTCTTGGCATCGATGGGATTTAAAGGTAATCGTTTGGTGGTCTGGCCGGCATGTTCGCCCGATCTGAATCCTATCGAAAATTTGTGGGGGCTTCTGAAACAGGCAATTTACAAGGATGGCACGCAGTACACATCTAAAGAAGACTTATGGAATGCTATAAAGACATCTGCAAGCACCATTCCTCGTTCTGAAATTAAAATATTAACAGAATCTGTCGACAAGAGGATTGAATTGGTTCTCCAGAAGAAAGGTTCTTATGTAAAATATTAAATACCAAATCCATTATTTCAATATAAACCAAGACTTTATTTACATAAATAAACCTTTTATAGTCATATTATTTTATTATAAACCTTTTTTGATGATGATAATTAATAAAATTCAATAAAAAGCTATTATCGTGGCACGGATTAAAACCCCCTAAAATATTTAAAATATATATAAAAATAAACAACGCAATAAAATTACCTGAGAACTTCTGAAAAAGTTACAGGTCGGGTCGCAAACATACCATGAAAACAGTGCCGCTCTAACAGTAATAATTTTCATTTTAGGTTTCAAAATGTGTTTTAAGCTATTATCGTGGCACGGGCTGTAGTGATAAACAAGATGCCGTACCGCATACCACATAAATTTCAAGAACAACTTGAAGAAGTTAACAAAAAAATGTTAAAGGAGGGAACAATAGAACCTTCAATGTCCGAGTACAACTTTCCGGTTATCGTTGTTCATAAAAAGAATGGGGAAATACGACCCGTAATAGATTTCAGATCATTAAATAAGTGTGTCCATATACAAGGATTTCCTTTACCTAGAGTCGATGACATGCTTGGATCTTTAGGTGGATCAAAGATATTTTCTAGTTTAGATCTGAGGAGTGCATTTCACCAGGTGGAACTCTCCGAGGAATCTAAAAAGCTTACAGCATTTGCGGTAAATGGTAAGAAATGGCAGTTCAGAAAGCTACCATTTGGTTATGTCAATAGTCCAAAGGTATTTCAAGCAATAATGACAAAAGCGTTAAGTAATGTATTAGGGAAACTATGTTTCGTATTTATTGATGACATACTAATTTTTAGTCGATCATATGAACAACATTTAAATGACATTGGCCAAGTGCTAATGAATTTACGTGACGCTCATTTGAGATTAAAATTAGAGAAGTGTGAATTCTTTAAACACGAAATTAATTTTCTTGGACATCGAGTCACTACTGAGGGCATCCGATGTATCCAAAACGAAAAACTTAGAGAAGCATCTAGACCAACAGATGTAAAACAACTTCAGCGATTTTTAGGGCTTGCGAATTATTTTCGTAAGTTCGTACCTAAATTTAGTCAGAAAGCCGACTCATTATATAGACTATTAAGGAAGGACACTAAATTTCACTGGACTGACGAATGTGAGGCTAGCTTCACTAGTCTCAAAAATATATTGACATCAGATACGGTTTTAGCTCATCCAAATTATTCCAGACCATTTTATTTATTTACTGACAGCTCAAATACCGGAGTTGGCGCAGCATTGCTACAACCAGATTCGACCAAAAGCAAAACATTAAGACCCATAGCATATTTCAGTAAATCATTAAATTCTACTCAAAAAAGGTACTCCACGACGAAACAAGAATTTCTTGCAATACATCTAGCTTTAAAGGAATTTCAGTATCTATGTCTAGGGTATCCTATTACCATTTTAACTGATCACAAACCCTTATGTGCATTTTTTGGTAATAAACTGCCTTTAGACACGGCGATGGCCAGGTGGGCAATCGAAGCTAGCACATATGAGACTACCATCAAATATTTTGAAGGTAAGAGGAATGTGGTAGCCGATACCCTTAGTAGATTAACTCCTTTAACGGAAGAAACAATAGATGATTGTGAACTTTTAACACCATCTAATGAAAGTTGTAATTCAATTGAAAATTATTTAGCAACCACAAGATCGAGGGCTAAGATAAACGTACCACAAATTATTAACAAAAATGACAATGACTCAGAAACAGACTCAGAAAACGAACAAGAATCAGATGCATCTAAATTGTATAAAATCAACAAAGAAAAACCATTTCTGAACTACTTACCTAAACACGAAGACATAACATGGACTTTAAACAGACTAAAGACTGCACAGTCAAACGACTTTGCTTGTAAGGAAATAATGGATATATTGCAGAAAAAACAATTAGGAACATCTAGGAACATAGCTGAATTTTTTATATTAGACGGAATATTATATCGACATCGGAAAATAGATACTCGGGCAGCCAGTATTGTTAATTATGTAATACCAAATGAAATGATCAATTTAGTAATTAATTCAATACACTTTAACACCCATTGTGGTTTAGCTCATACGCTATTTAAATTTCGACTAAAATATTATCATTTTCAAGAAAGATCGGACATAGAATCTTTTATTAAAAGATGTGACGTTTGCAAAATCCTTAAAGGAAGTCTAGATACACCAATTAAATTAATGTCTGCCCCAGTAGCTAATACACCATTTGAAACAGTTTCATTTGACTTTATAGGACCTTTTATAACAACTGACACGAACAACAAATATATTTTATCAATAACATGTATGTTGACAAGATATAACGAATTACACGCAGTAGCTGACAAATCAACTAACACAGTAATTGATTGTCTAAGTAAAACATTTAGTCGTTGTGGATATCCCAAAACGTTAATGTCGGATTGTGCAAAAGAATTCAAGTCTAACGCAATTAGAATTTTCAGTGAAATACATCAGATATACAAATGTGAGGTATTACCATACTCAGCATATTCCAATGGAATTTGTGAACGTAATAACCAGAAAATTAACAAATTATTAAGATTCTATGTAGCCACAGTAGATCACAATAATTGGGACATGTTTCTCGATATTGTCCAAAACACAATTAACAATCAGGTCAATTTGACCTTGAAAGATACGCCCTCATACGCTCTTTTCGGGAGGGACACATCTCCAAATATTCAAGCAGAAAATTTGGATAACATTTATAATTTAGATACATCAGAATCAATAGTCAAAATCAAGGCCAGACAAGCTCTGTTTATTCAAGATCAGATAAGAGCTAACATAATTAATCAATCAAACAAACGCATAATTTACCACAATAAGACACGAAAAGACAAAATTATACAGATAGGTGATCGAGTATTAATTAGAAATCATCAAAAAACACATAAATTACAATTAAATTGGATAGGACCAGGTACAGTATTACAAGTGAAAAAAAACAAAGCTATAATTCAATTAGGACATCAGACGATAACGAGCAATATAAATTATCTAACTAAGTTGGAAAAATTCACAACAAATTAATTAAATAATTTCATTAACATCATTAAACAGGAAATCAAATTATGAGAAATTTGAATATAAACAAACATCATATAGCCCACAAAAGGAACACATAAAACGAGGTAACATGATAACATGTTACATTTACACGAACACGTGGCAAATAACACAGTTACATGCAAAGAGTCAGAGAAATGTTTACATTTTTTTTTGCTTACGCAAGTCAAACAAACAGATCATACAATTCATTGTTCAAACTACAAGATTTCCTTTGCTCAGTAAGAGAATTATTGTATGTATTTAATTGTATGAATTTTAATTGTAATAATTGTATGTATTTAGTTTAAGTTGATGGGATGAATTATGAATTTTATTAGCATAAAATATCATATAATAATTTTAAGAGGATTAATTTTTTTTGTTGTATGCATGTTAATTTTAAATTTTTTGTTTAAATGTTGGGTAATGAATAAGATGAATTATATTCTGTAAAATTGTTTGAATGAAAATTTGAAAAAAAAATATATATATATATATTCAAATTTAGGATGAAATACTGAAATATTTTAAAAGCAAAAATGATCAATTCAAAATGAGACTGAAATATGATAAAATACCTAAAATGAACAGGGGCCATGGTCTAACGGTATTGATTTGATTTCAGTGACGAGAGGCAGAGAGGACCCAGCTACCCACACAGCCAACAGCTCCTCAGCCATAAACAGCCAGTGACTGACTCTCAGCCACTCACAGCCGGTTGACACACAGAACTGTAATTCAAGGTCGTGAGAAGTAAACAGCTGGAGCGATGGGACAGACTCAGAGCAACTTTGACCTGAACTCAGTAGTGGAGCTGATCCAGAAATCATCTTCAATGAATAAGGCCCATTTGGAGCAAACCATTAAAAACATGGGGTCTACAAAGTACGACCTAATACCAGACTTGTTCAGCGACATTTTAGTGTTAATTCTAACACTACTGGTTGTGATGATACTGGTATGTGGATATAATCAGTCCAAAAAGATTAAGTCAGAAGAAGATATGAAAATGTACGAAATTAGGAATTTGAGGTCTAAGATGGCGACTGAAGCTTTCAATCAGATAAAGCGAAGCACCCCTTTAGATCAGGGGAATTAGGTGGAACAGTAAATGTATTCAATGACAATGCAGTTAATATACAGGCGACAACAATTATAGTAATGCCTCAGGCAAAACGAAAGCCAAAAAGCGAAATTACCAAAACTAAACCTAACAGCATTTAAGATTTTTTTTTCTCAAACTCAATTTGATCATTATTTTAAATTTTTTTTAATTTTAAGTATGGGTAATTTTAAGTGAAAATTAATAATAATCGTTTTTTCAATTGAATTTAATTTTAAGTTTTATTTTTTTTTTCGGTGTTAATTTTAAGTTTGATTTTTTTTTCGGTGTTAATTTTAAGATTTAAATTTAAAGATCACAACTGTCTCAAAAAAATGATAAAGATGATCAAAATTCATATAAATTCAATTACGAATATAAATTCATTAAAAGATCATAAAATACGATATCATAACATATGATAAATTAAAATGAAAAATTACTTTTATCAATAAAAAAGGAAGGTTATTAAAATAAAACATAACTAAGTTCATTAAATATATTTCTTATAAATGAAAATTTTTTTTGATTATAAATTTTTTTAAATGTAAATGCAGTAACAATTTGTGTAATGTATTGGAGTGATCAAAGGTCTCTGTTAATATTTAGACTAAAAATCTACATATTAGGAGGGAGGGGTGTGATCTCAAATAGATTAGGCAAGTTATTACGTTTATAAAATGAAAAAGTTGTTACATTTTTGAACTGAGACATATTAGGTAGGAGTAACTTAGATTATTTTGAGAATAAATAAAAATATTGTTAAAGCAAAATTAAGATTGTATAGGTAAGATTAAAAAGTTAAGAACATTTGGTGAATGCACATTAGTCTTACATATTTCTAGAACGAATTAAAACTCAAAATTTTTCAATTTTCTAATAATATGTTTATTACCGGTTCGAGAAATTTCAAGAGATCCAAAACACATGTTTCCACTAACAGCGTGAGCGTCTGAACATTGTTCAATATAGAGTAACAATGGGTAGACAGACCAGCTGGCAGTTTTGGAAAAATGTGAATTGTAACTTTGAAATTTTCGGAAGGGGGGAGCGATGTGGTAATGTAAACACAGCAATTGTGTATGCATTACTAGCATCACGAACCTATATGATTGTAAGTAAGCGACAAGTCAGTTACCGATTCGCTCTCGTGAGTTACACACCTTATCTCCTGTTCGTAGTTATTGAGACCTTAACTTGCGAGCGTTCTAGTGGAGATATTACTTGTAATAACATGTGCTTGACCAATGAATATAATCTCTTTAAGTGTTAATTACTTTACCATTATTACCCTTAAATACAGTTAAGCTTGGACCAGAGGCCTGAGGTCGGAACCATAGTGGCAAGGTGGTTCTAGGGCATGGTACCATGAGTATTTAGTAGAAAGAGATATATAAAGAGAAAGGAATCTGAAAATGCTATAGAGTAGGATTCTAATCACTTAAGAGCCCATACACTGAGACGTTATAGGAAAGTAAACTAACTACGTCACATCTATCCTAATAGTGAAAAATAGTTTCGATTTTCTACTAAATTATGACGATACTTCAAACTAGAAGTAAACTCTATAGGATTAGTTAGGGCAAACTTAACTTTTAAATAATCAAAATCTTATTTTCGTCTCCGTTTCATCACTGAATTTAGTGCTTTTTCAGGCTAGGGTGAGGCAAGTATATTGCGGCAGATTAAAAATAGTTAAATAAACAATATAGGTATCCATAATACCTGCAGGTATCATGGATACCATCTAGAATAAATAACAATTGTATCGTTTTTTCTTATATTCTCGTGGAAAAAGTAGGAGGAGCTTAGCAAAAAGTCTGGTGGAAAGACTTGAAAAACCCTACGTGTGTACGGCCATTAAGGCCCGTTTACACGCTACGATAAATAGGAGCGATTTATTGAGCACAGAGATCACAACAATTGATCAGATGATTGAGACAGTGTTTACACGCAACGATTTTTACTCCAATATCTTTATTTTTCACTAGCCGTCATGGACGAAACATTATGATGGTCTGCATTTGGAATGTGTTTAGCATTATATATTGAGTTAGATTGTAATGATTTATTGGAACCCTTTTTACACGTTCAAACTTATCGTTACGATTCGTATAAATTTGAGCCTGCTGGCACCAATCACACAATCCAATTCCAACTCCAATAAATCGCTACGATCTCCTGTTTACACGTACTGATAAATTGCAACAACCTCTTCATTACGATAAATCGCTTCAATTTATCGTAGCGTGTAAACGGGCCTCTAAACTAGTTATGTATGACAGATTCTATTCGAATGTCACTCTGAGATCCTCTAGCTTTTTACAGTCTCAACACAAGATTTGTGGGAATGGAATGTCAGAGTTCATTCTAGTTGTGTTTCGAATTCAAAGTATTTATCATTGTAGTAGTCGGTTAATTTTAGATGAGAAATATAATTTGTTACGTAATATGGTAATACTGCTTATATAATAAGTATAATATACTAGGTACGTTTTACATTATTTAAAAGATGATAAAAACTCTGGAAGTTTGGAAATAAAACTCTAGTCTAATGTAACAATTAATAAAAAAATATCTTTATTTTTTAATGTTAAATACAGTAATAGTCTTACGTTAAATGTTAAATACAGTAATAGTCTTATGTTAAATGTTAAATACAGTAATAGTCTTATGTTAAATTTTAAATACAGTAATAATCTTATGTCAAATTTTAAATATTGTAATAATCTTATGTCAAATTTTAAATACAGTAATAATCTTATGTCAAATTTTAAATACAGTAATAATCTTATGTTAAATTTTAAATACAGTAATAGTCTTATGTTAAATACAGTAATAGTCTTATGTTAAATACAGTAATAGTCTTATGTTAAATACAGTAATAGTCTTTTGTTAATTGTTTGTTCTTAACAACATATGTTAAAATAGAATGTAAGGAGGACATTAAAATTAATGTAAAAGCTACAGTTTAAAGTTTTCCAATAATATTAAAAGAGCGCAAAATACCTCTAACATATTTTAGAAAACAAAAAGGTGCTTCTGGAACATCAAAATAGAGTTATGTTTAAGTTGAATATTTCTAAAAGTTTCAGAAACTATATCAGAAATGATATCTAATTCTAAAACACTCAAGTGAATGATTTAATTAGAAGAAATTGCTAATTGATTTTAATTAGAAGAAATTGCTAATTGATTTAATTAGAAGAAATTGCTAATTGATTTAATTAGAAGAAATTGCTAATTGATTTAATAAGAAGAAATTGCTAATTGATTTAATTAGAAGAAATTGCTAATTGAATTAATTAGAAGAAATTGCTAATTGAATTAATTAGAAGAAATTGCTAATTGATTTTAATTAGAAGAAATTGCTAATTGATTTAATAAGAAGAAATTGCTAATTGAATTAATTAGAAGAAATTGCTAATTGATTTAACTAGAAGAAATTGCTAATTGATTTAATTAGAAGAAATTGCTAATTGATTTAATTAGAAGAAATTGCTAATTGAATTAATTAGAAGAAATTGCTAATTGAATTAATTAGAAGAAATTGCTAATTGAATTAATTAGAAGAAATTGCTAATTGAATTAATTAGAAGAAATTGCTAATTGAATTAATTAGAAGAAATTGCTAATTGAATTAATTAGAAGAAATTGCTAATTGATTTAATTAGAAGAAATTGCTAATTGAATTAATTAGAAGAAATTGCTAATTGAATTAATTAGAAGAAATTGCTAATTGAATTAATTAGAAGAAATTGCTAATTGAATTAATTAGAAGAAATTGCTAATTGAATTAATTAGAAGAAATTGCTAATTGAATTAATTAGAAGAAATTGCTAATTGATTTAATTAGAAGAAATTGCTAATTGATTTAACTAGAAGAAATTGCTAATTGATTTAACTAGAAGAAATTGCTAATTGATTTAATAAGAAGAAATTGCTAATTGATTTAATTAGAAGAAATTGCTAATTGAATTAATTAGAAGAAATTGCTAATTGATTTAATTAGAAGAAATTGCTAATTGATTTAATTAGAAGAAATTGCTAATTGATTTAATAAGAAGAAATTGCTAATTGAATTAATTAGAAGAAATTGCTAATTGATTTAATTAGAAGAAATTGCTAATTGAATTAATTAGAAGAAATTGCTAATTGATTTAACTAGAAGAAATTGCTAATTGAATTAATTAGAAGAAATTCACTTCACTGTGCACTTTATTTACAACTATTGGTGGTTGTTTTAACTCTTCACTGTGTACTTTATTTACAACTATTGGTGGTTGTTTTAGCTCTTCACTGTGCACTTTATTTACAACTATTGGTGGTTGTTTTAGCTCTTCACTGTGCACTTTATTTACAACTATTGGTGGTTGTTTTAACTCTTCACTGTGCACTTTATTTACAACTATTGGTGGTTGTTTCAACTCTTCACTGTGCACTTTATTTACAACTATTGGTGGTTGTTTTATCTCTTCACTGTGCACTTTATTTACAACTATTGGCGGTTGTTTTAACTCTTCACTGTGCACTTTATTTACAACTATTGGTGGTTGTTTTAACTCTTTACTGTGCACTTTATTTACAACTATTGGTGGTTGTTTTAACTCTTTACTGTGCACTTTATTTACAACTATTGGTGGTTGTTTTAACTCTTCACTGTGCACTTTATTTACAACTATTGGTGGTTGTTTTGACTCTTCACTGTGCACTTTATTTACAACTATTGGTGGTTGTTTCAACTCTTCACTGTGCACTTTATTTACAACTATTGGTGGTTGTTTTATCTCTTCACTGTGCACTTTATTTACAACTATTGGCGGTTGTTTTAACTCTTCACTGTGCACTTTATTTACAACTATTGGTGGTTGTTTTAACTCTTTACTGTGCACTTTATTTACAACTATTGGTGGGTTTTAACTCTTCACTGTGCACTTTATTTACAACTATTGGTGGTTGTTTTAACTCTTCACTGTGCACTTTATTTACAACTATTGGTGGTTGTTTTGACTCTTCACTGTGCACTTTATTTACAACTATTGGTGGTTGTTTTAACTCTTCACTGTGCACTTTATTTACAACTATTGGTGGTTGTTTTATCTCTTCACTGTGCACTTTATTTACAACTATTGGTGGTTGTTTCAACTCTTCACTGTGCACTTTATTTACAACTGTTGGTGGTTGTTTCAACTCTTCACTGTGCACTTTATTTACATCTATTGGTGGTTGTTTTATCTCTTCACTGTGCACTTTATTTACAACTATTGGCGGTTGTTTTAACTCTTCACTGTGCACTTTATTTACAACTATTGGTGGTTGTTTTAACTCTTTACTGTGCACTTTATTTACAACTATTGGTGGGTTTTAACTCTTCACTGTGCACTTTATTTACAACTATTGGTGGTTGTTTTAACTCTTCACTGTGCACTTTATTTACAACTATTGGTGGTTGTTTTAACTCTTCACTGTGCACTTTATTTACAACTATTGGTGGTTGTTTTAACTCTTCACTGTGCACTTTATTTACAACTATTGGTGGTTGTTTTATCTCTTCACTGTGCACTTTATTTACAACTATTGGTGGTTGTTTCAACTCTTCACTGTGCACTTTATTTACAACTGTTGGTGGTTGTTTTACCTCTTCACTGTGCACTTTATTTACAACTGTTGGTGGTTGTTTTAACTCTTCACTGTGCACTTTATTTACAACTGTTGGTGGTTGTTTTACCTCTTCACTGTGCACTTTATTTACAACTGTTGGTGGTTGTTTTAACTCTTCACTGTGCACTTTATTTACAACTATTGGTGGTTGTTTTAACTCTTCACTGTGCACTTTATTTACAACTGTTTGTGGTTGTTTTAACTCTTCACTGTGCACTTTATTTACAACTATTGGTGGTTGTTTTAACTCTTCACTGTGCACTTTATTTACAACTATTGGTGGTTGTTTTAACTCTTCACTGTGCACTTTATTTACAACTATTGGTGGTTGTTTTAACTCTTCACTGTGCACTTTATTTACAACTATTGGTGATTGTTTTAACTCTTCACTGTGCACTTTATTTACAACTATTGGTGGTTGTTTTATCTCTTCACTGTGCACTTTATTTACAACTATTGGTGGTTGTTTTACCTCTTCACTGTGCACTTTATTTACAACTGTTGGTGGTTGTTTTAACTCTTCACTGTGCACTTTATTTACAACTATTGGTGGTTGTTTTACCTCTTCACTGTGCACTTTATTTACAACTGTTGGTGGTTGTTTTAACTCTTCACTGTGCACTTTATTTACAACTATTGGTGGTTGTTTTAACTCTTCACTGTGCACTTTATTTACAACTGTTGGTGGTTGTTTTAACTCTTCACTGTGCACTTTATTTACAACTATTGGTGGTTGTTTTACCTCTTCACTGTGCACTTTATTTACAACTGTTGGTGGTTGTTTTAACTCTTCACTGTGCACTTTATTTACAACTATTGGTGGTTGTTTTAAC
>CANNZV010005914.1:20380-42735 GCA_947561585.1 Caprella mutica | reverse complement strand
CCATTTCTACGGTTGTGTGCATATAGCGTAAAGGCAAAGAGATTAAGGCAGAGGGCACCCCTCCATTAGAATAAGCAAAAGCATCTGTATCTGTTCCTGTACTACGAGAAGCAACTTCTTTTTGAATTGGAATTTTCTTTTCTTTGGCAGTATCCAATATCAATTGCAATAAATTATTATGTACTGCTGGAGCAAAAGTCACAGAAGGCCCTTTGCCTGCTTCTACATCACCATGCTTTTTTTGACTCAACATAGGCGTATGTGTATCATGGGTCACATCTGTAATAATAGCTACATTTGGCTTAATAGTATCCGCAATCATCTGAGCGCCTCTTAAACCAATTTCCTCTTGTACTGCATTGACAATACATAAACGAAAAGGTAAGTCGATTTTGTTTTTTTGCAATAAACGAGCAACCTCGGCTATACAAAACCCTCCCATTCTATTATCTAATGCACGGCCACAATAGAAGCGATCGTTTAATTTGATCATTTCATCTTCATAGGTGATCACACAACCTATATCTATACCCATTTTCAATACTTCTTCTTTATCTTTCGCCCCAACATCAATAAAAATATTTTCTACTGTTGGTGCCAAATTCGCATCCTTGCCTTTTCGAGTATGGATCGCAGGCCACCCAAATACCCCCTTCACAAAGCCTTTCTTGGTGTGAATGTTTACCCGTTTAGAAGGGGCAATCATCTGATCAGAACCGCCATTTCTGATGACACTAATAAAGCCATCTTCCGAAATATAATGAACAAACCAAGAAATCTCATCGGCATGGCCCTCTATAACAACCGTATACTCCTTGTCTGGATTGATAATGCCGTAAGCAGTACCATAATTGTCTAATTTCCAATCATCTATATAAGGCTTGATATAGTCTAACCACATCTTCTGGCCAGGTGCTTCAAAACCAGTTGGAGAAGCATTATTCAAATAAGCTTCTAAAAATTTCTCCGACTTGGAAGTAATAATTTTCATGTAAAGTATCTCGGTTTGTTATTAGCTTGTGGTACTTAGGAATGACGAAATAATAACTGTCTCAACTTGGCTTGCCCTTTTCCAGTCTTAGAAAGCCAAAAAAAGAGTCCGTAGCCCTGCTATGCACTAGTTTTTTGGCTTCCTAAGACAGAAAAATGACTAACCCAACTTGTAACATTTATTATCTCCTCATTCCTTATAGTTAATAAGCGCACAAGATAATAATATATTTTTGATTTGTTAATTAGTTGTCTAACGGGATTAATCAATCCTAGTTATCAACGAATCAACTGTAAATGCTCAATTAGTAATGGTTGATCGGTGCATTATATTAATCGGTTGACCTCTGCTGGAGACTGAGGTCGAACTAATCTGAATGCTTGATTATCAACCGCCTACGTTCACTTTTTTTAGCCAATCTTTTAGCACTTGTACGTCCTTTTCTTGTATATAGTTTGTTTTTAAAGCCTCCTTTATTAAAATTGGGTAGTTCGAGAGTGTCTTGATCGGGCAATTAGCTTCCGCAAATGCTTTTTCTGCTTTGATAAAACTATAAGAAAATATCGCAATTACCCCTACAACAGTTGCGCCAGTTGATCGCACCGCCTCTACTGCTTTTAAAGAACTTCCTCCTGTCGAAATGAGATCTTCCACCACTAATACCCGTTCTGTTCCTGTTAATTCCCCTTCAATTAGATTTTGTCTTCCATGCCCTTTGGCTTTGCTCCGCACATACACAAAAGGCATATCTAAGGCATCTGCCAATAAAGCTCCATGTGCAATTCCTGCAGTAGCAACACCTGCTACCTTATCAAATTGGTCAAATTCTTGCGCACATTCAGCTAAAGCATTTTTGATATAATTTCTTACAGTAGGGTAGGAGAGTACCATCCGATTATCGCAATATATAGGCGATTGGATGCCGGATGCCCATGTAAATGGACTTTGTGGACTAAGCTTTATTGCTTTTATTTGCAGTAATTTCTGGGCTACGGCTGCTGCTCTATTCAATGATATGTGTTTTTAGATCAAGCTATTCTGAAAAGGAGTAAAAAATATCAACTGTCGACACCTTTATCCAATTTTTATAAAATTTGCGCAAATGTACAAAATCTCTATAAATGAAACACCATTATTCTTAGTAGACTCTAAAGATAGGGCGGCTATCAGGCCTGCGGATGAGGAAAATTTGGTGTTAGCATATCGAGGAAAGACTAAATTAATTTTACAAGCGGTGGATATGTTGGAAAAATCTCAACGCCTTGATTCTATTACCATTCATGGAAAAGACTATGAAGGGCTAGTGAAAAATTTTGAAAGCTTGTACAAAATAATTGAAGCAGCGGGCGGAGTAGTCTTCAATACGAAAGGCGAAATACTCACCATGTATCGAAGAGGTTCTTGGGATTTGCCTAAAGGAAAAATTGATAAAGGGGAGACTAAAGAGGTCGCCGCAGTTAGAGAAGTGCAAGAAGAAACGGGCTTGCAAGAGGTAACGAGAGGCCCTCTTTTATGCACTACTTTTCATACCTACAAAAACAGAAAAGATAAACGAGTCTTGAAGCCGACCTATTGGTATCAGATGTCTACTTCTGAAATGGACCTAACGCCTCAAACGGAAGAAGATATTGAGCTGGTTTGTTGGTTGGACCCTATTGTTTTTTTGGAGACGAAGCGGCCTATTTATAATACGATATGGGAAGTGGTAGAAGCTGCGATTGAATATGCTAATGGAGAAGGATGATTTTTTACGCTGACTTGATGTTGACTTTTTTATGACTTGACGCTGATTTCTTTTAGCCTCAAAAAAACAGCGCCTAGCCATAAAGAAGTCAAAATGATAAAGTCTGTATTAATTCATAACAGGTCATAAAAAGTCAGCGTCAAAAAATCTTACTCAAACCGCCCATGCCGCCCCTTCCCACTAGCAAACCGACGAGCCCCCTCAACCGTCTCCCCAGAAGCCATCGTCTCCATCCCTTTTGTAAACTCATTCAGCAAAGCAGTTGGCAGATCCTTCTCCCATTGTTCATAGGCACTCAAGCGATCATTGCGCATACACAATTGTGGAAATGCTTTTTCATGAGTCGTATTTTAAGGAAGAGATGATTTATTACGAGATGCTGTATTGAACGCAGAGTTGGGGAGATGCAGAGAAGGTGAGATACATCGCTGAGGGATATAGGTGGCACGCAAAGAATGCTAAGCTAGCAAATTTTTACTAATTTGAGTGTAAAACAAATCTAGGGCATCGTCTTTAGATAAACGGTCTTGTCATGATCGTAGTACACGGGGTGTGGGAAACATCCCCGTGTAATCGTTACCCCAAAATCGTTTTACACGCTACTAATTTGATCTTTGCGAACTATCATGTATTTGTTACCTCTGCACTGTTCTCTGCATCTCCCCATCTCTGCGTTCAATTTCTAATCATATCAAACTATCCGCAGGCACCAAGACTTCCAAAGAACTAGGCCGAATCTGAAAATCTAATACCTTATCTAAATAATAGCCTTCGCCATCCACATGCACAGGCATGACATGGTCGCAGCGAATTTGAATGTGCGCCCCAGAAAAAGTTGTTACCAAACTACTTTTATGAAAAGTGCGATTGAAAAATCGCCAAAGACTAAAAAGATAGCGCCATTTAGGTACTTGCTTTACTAATAGTACTTCCAGTATACCATCGTTCAATTTAGCTTGGGGAGCAATCACAAAATTATAACCGAACATTTGAGCATTCGCTACTTCGATTACTAAAGCGGCTTCTTTCGCTACTTCTTTTCCATCAATGATTAAAGTGTAGGTTTCTAAAGGATAAGACCAGGCTTCTAGAATGGCAAATTTGGTATAGGCATATAAACCTCGAAGAGTACTTTCCTTTGCTCTGTAAGCGACCAAGGCATCAAAACCTGTTCCTGCTAAATTCACAAAAGAACGGTCATTTAATAGGCAAGTATCTATTGTAATTGCCTTGGCGTGATTTATTTTTTTAATTGCTTTTACGACACTACGCCCCCAGCCTAAATGCATCGCAAAGCCATTTCCTGAGCCACCGGGTAAGATACCTAATGGAACAGAGGTGCCAATCAAACCATCCGCTACCTCATTGATAGAGCCATCTCCGCCAACAGCAACCACTATATCATATTGCTGCTGTACGGCTTCGATCGCCAACTCAGTAGCATGACCTGCATACTCTGTAAAGGCAATGCTATAGTCGAATTGTGCTTTGTCCAAATAGGTATCTATTAAGACAGGTACATTTTTTTTTCGACTCAATCCAGAGAATGGATTGATGATGAATTTTATTTTTTTCTTGATGATAGGCGGTATTTTTTTTCAAAGAAAAGATTTTTCCAGCAATAAAATCGTATCCGTGGAAAAATCTATCCTCAAACAAGTACATTTTTCCAGTAATCCAAAATTATTGTTGGACAGATATTTAAATACCTTCTTTTTAAAACGATGACATTTCAAGAAAAGGGTCTGGCGGCTAATCGTGCGATGATAGACATTTGAGGTGAATTTACCGATTACCCAGAATGAGTGATAGTGTTACCTTAAAGCGAGAAACACGGAACACCACACATAAATCCTTTTCTCTAAATCCTTGATTTTTAGCCTTCAGTTTTTCCCGAAAAATTCTATTTTTCTGATGACTTCCCACTATCCCATGAGTAATGGTACTTTTTATGAAATAACTATTTTACTATACAAACCTCGTAAACAAAAAAAAGGCAGGCTGCCTTTTACAACAGTCCTGCCTTTACGGTTTATCAGTAGCCCACTAGGCGGAGGATCAATCTTCATAGCCCTTCGTTATAGTGTTTGCGGTATTCGCCTCATTCGTGTAACTTGGCATCTGTCCTGTATTAAAACCAATGGCTCTATGTGGCATACCTGGACCCGTCAAACCTGCAAAACGCTCTGCTCGTCTACGAACCATATTGTTCGCTTTTGTTTGAATACCGGTCCACAATAAAGCTAGAGTAGAAGGAACAGATTCCACTTCTTCATAGGCCACTTCAATACCACTGCCTCTTCGGAAAACCTCGACGGTGATAATACAGAAGTACGCTAAGACAATCGTAAATCCAACCACGCCAGAGAACAAAGAACCCCAGAAACTGGCGACTTTTAATTGAGATGCAGCCTTCTTAGATTGAACAGTCGTTGCCGCTGCAATTTTAGCATCCAAGCGATTCTGTTCTTTCTCTACAGCTTTTAGGCGGTTTTTTTTCCAAGCATCTACTTTGTTGCTTTGTACCTCATTCATTTTTGCTAACTTATTAGCTTTTGCAGTGGCTAATGCAGCTGCTTTTTCTTGATACTTTCTAGCATGGCTACCGGCCCAACTTAAACCTTTTCTATTTTTTTGTTCATATTCTCTTGCTTTTAGTGCTGCCTCCTGTATTTGGGTGTCGTATTGTGCATTTAGACCTGCTACATTTCTATTAAAACCATCTTGCAATAAATCAAGATCTTGGTTATACTGTATATCTACCCGATCCATGCGGAGTTGGTAATTATCCTTAATCGCAGAGTGATCTATTTCAATAGTAGCCAAAGTAGCTTTAGAGGTGAAAGCATGTCGGATACCATTCGTTGATAAATAAAAGGATAGTACACACATACCTATCGTAATGCAACTAACAATACCAAAAAGTACTTTATACCACACATTCTCTAACTTCTTCCAAATAATCGCTCGTGTCAGTACTTGTAAAAACTTTCTACCGCCCAACTCTAAAATAGAGACCATTAATATAACTGCTAATACAGACAAACTAATAGAGATGATCTTCCCCGTACCAGACAATTCACTTTGCATAATAAACCAAACTGTCACGGCTTCCGTAATAGCAGAAATGACTTGGGCAATTTTACCTGTTATATCCAAACTTGGTACAATAGGTCGGAATAAGTCATAAAAATCCCGATTGGTTGCAGATGACTCTATCTGCTTCAACTTTACATTTTTTTCCATCTACATTTTTTTATGAAAATTAAATTATTGCACAACGTATTTGCTGTACAACACTATTTTGACGTGATTAAGTTATAAAAGTAACATTTATTATTAATGTATTTTTTGTTATATTTGTTCCGTGAACTAATTTCGAACTGCAAACAGAAAATTTATTATTTTAAAAATTATGGGAGAAAATCTAAAAGTATTAAGAGTGATGGAAGACTGCCATCTAATCGCTAAAGTCAATGCTGCGAAAGCAGGGATGAAATTACAGATCTATATGGAGCGATTGATTGAAGCAGATGAATTGGGCTTGATAGATTGGGAAAAGTATAAAAAAATGAAATTGAAGGAGAAAGGTTGAACAGTCTCCTAAGTCTACTCAAGAGGTAACAAATAAATTCCTCTTTCAAAACCCATTTATCACCAAAAAGCCTAAATAAGTTTCATTTTTTTGCTAAGTATCCAGTTTATATGCTTACATTTGGCCCTCAAAAGCAGTAAATAATCAGCAATAAATGAATAATATAGTTACCCAACGGTTTGTAAAGTGTTTAAAACAGCTAAAAGAGGATGGAGTCGTGCGATCTATGCGGCAATTTGCCTTAGAAGTGAGTTATTTGCCACAAAGTTTAAGCGAAATACTGAAAGAACGCCGAGATGTAACTATCGAGTTGTTACGAAAAGCAGTAGAACGTTATAAAATGAACCCTGTGTATCTCTATACGGGAGAAGGGCCTTTATTTATGACGGAAGAGGGGCATAAGAATTTTAGGGTCTTAACTGTAGTGACGAATGCAACAGATGATGAGCAGATTATACATGTTCCTGCACCAGCACATTCGGGCTATGCGAGCCAACTAAATAATCCCATGTTTATTCAAGATTTGCCTTCCTTTTCTTTGCCAGATTATAAATATCAGGTAGGTACTCACCGTTCTTTTGATGTAGCAGGAGATGGAATGGAACCGACTTTATTTGAAGGAGACAAAGTAGTGTGTAGTTTTTTAGAGCCAACACTTTGGGAAACAGGTATTAAGGATAATTTTGTATATGTGATTGTGACACAAGCGGATGTTTTAATTAAAAGAGTGTTTAATCATCTAAAGGAAGAGAAACAATTGCAAATATCTTCTGATAATACGTTTTATTCTCCTTATAGAATTGGCTTAGGGGATATTCGAGAAATATGGTATGTGCGGGCTAAGATTAGTCCTTTCTTACCTTCTCCTCAAAATATTTCTAATTTGATCAAGGAGGAAATGCTTACGATGAAAAAGGTCATGGGGGAGCAATCTCGGATGATACGGGATATGCAGGAGATGATGACTAAGATGAATGATCGGATGTAGGGTAAGGAATAAAGGGCTAATTGGATTTCATGTAACGTAGGAGTTGAATTCCTACATTACATGAAAAGGACTACTATTAGTAATGGTGTGAGAATAAATGTACATTCTTGGGTAGCTTATTTTGTTCCTAGTTTTTTCTTTAAAAATGGGAGTATTATTGATACTAAGTAATCGGACAAAAATAAGCTACCTTTTTATTTTTTGATTGTATGATTGCAAAATTGTGTGATTGTATATGTGACATGCACAATCACACAATCTTGCAATCATTTAAAGTTGTTAGCTTATTTTTGTCACACTACTTATGACCATTTTTAAAGGAGAAAATAGGGATAAAAGAAGCAGTCAAGAGTGTACATTTATTTTTACACCATTACTTACTCTTACTTTAAGTATTGAAAAAAAAAGAACTCATTTTAAAATCGACGGACTTATTTTTTGTCGTTTCTAAACTGTCGCTTCCATTTTCTTTTTCACTTTTTTCTGATACCCTGGCGCACTAAACTCCATCACGCCATCATCAATTTTACCTTTGCCAATTATCTTTCTATCCACCAAATAATTTTGATCTAATTTCCAAGGCTTTTTAGATCCTTGTTTAGGCAAAGTATGTATTTTTCTGCGGATATAACCAGAGCTAAAATCTAACCAATCCTCTAATTGTAAATCAGGATTATTTTGTCTAGGGGTACATTGCTGATAGCCGTGTTCCTCCATATAATTAAGCAGTCGACAAACATATTGATTCGACAAATCGCACTTCAAGGTCCAAGAAGCATTGGTATAACCAAAAGCTAAAGCTAGATTTGGAAGATCGCTAAACATCATTGCTTTATAAGAAACAGTTTTTTGATAAATCTACCAAGTCGCCATCCACTCTAAATTCAATGCCACCTAATAATTTTAAGTCTAAACCTGTAGCCGTAACAATAATATCAGCCGCTAAGGTTTCCCCCGATTTTAATAAAATGCCAGTTGCTTTAAACGACTCAATATGGTCGGTAACTACTGCTGCTTTGTCCGATTTAATCGCTTCAAATAAATCGCTATCAGGCACCAAACAAACTCTTTGATCCCAAGGATTATATTTTGGCGTAAAGTGTTTTTCAATATCATAGTCGTCCCCTAATTCTTTTTTAAACGCCTTTAATAAACACGCCAGCCATAAATGTAGGATACCGCTTAATTAAATTAAAACTGAATCTTTGGAATAATATTTTCCGCCAACGATTAAGCGAGTAAGCTAGTTTATGCGGTAAAACACTATTTAGAAAGTTGGCTAATTTATCTTCCGCAGGTGCCGAGACGACATAGGTCGGAGAGCGTTGTAACATGGTTACTCGTTCCGCTTTTTCGGCCATTTTGGGTACGATCGTTACGGCGGTTGCACCACTTCCAATGACGACTACTTTTTGATTGTCGTAGTTTAAGTCTTCGGGCCATTTTTGCGGATGAATAATTTTTCCTTGGAATTGGTCTATTCCTTTAAAATCAGGGGTATATCCATGCTCGTAATTATAATACCCAGAACACATGGAGAGAAAATTACAAGTATATTGAGTAGGCGTAGCCATTCCTTTTTCCTGGACTTCCAAAGTCCAAAGTGCTTCTTCAGAGGACCAAGAGGCATTTTTTACTTTTTGGTTGTATTGGATATGTTTTCTAAGATCAAACTTATCCAAAGTTTCGGCTAAATAAGTCATAATAGACGGCGCATCGGCAATCGCTTTTTTACTGGTCCAAGGATTAAAAGCAAAGCCTAAAGTATACATGTCCGAATCCGATCGAATCCCTGGATATTTGAATAAATCCCAAGTGCCGCCAAAGGTGTTTCTGCCTTCTAAGATGGCGAAAGATTTATTAGGACATTGTTCTTGTAAATAATAGGCGGCACTAATGCCAGAAATGCCTGCACCAATAATTAGAACGTCGAAGTGATTTTTTGCCATGTCGATAATTTTTAGTAGCCTTGGGAATGGGACTAGAAACTAAAGTTAACAAAAAAAAGCCAAAACGTTAGACACTTCTAATTTTTTATCTTCAAAGCCTCAAAATCTCCATTTTCAAAACTCTCTAAGGCGCGCAACACTGTAGGATCTGTATCATTAAAAATATGGTAATAGGTATTGTTATCCCATATTTGAGAGCCGATCCAAGCTTTTAGATTGTTTAATATATTTTTTGGAACAGTTGGTTGAATCTTTACCGCATAGCTATTTTTAGCTACTTGCGTAGTAACATATTGAAGAAAAGCTTCGGCTATTTCTTGATCTATAGCCTTATCCATATAGAAGTTTTCACCTTCTGGAAAACGCCGTAATAACTGCTGTCGATTGGTATGGGAATAAGTGACTGCAAAAGGAAATAATAAACCTAAATTATTCAGTTGGTTGTAATAATTATCTACTAGACTAGGCACATAGATATCAGGTGTAATACCGCCTACATCTGTTATTAAAGAACGGTTGTTTCTGGTGGTAAAACGCTTTTCTTTTGGAACAGGTAATTGATGGGTATACCCATTGGCTGGTAAGTTTTTTAAAAAAGGAATTAACCAATCTTGAGTAGCCGTATAGGAACCCTGCACATTTCTGCCTGCAGGTGTATAATAGCGACCAATCGTAATTCGCATTGCCGAACCATCTCCTAATAAATAGGACTGTTGTATTAAGCCTTTACCATAAGATGATTGCCCGATAACCAATGCTCGATCCCAATCTTGCATGGCAGCCGTAAATATCTCACTAGCAGATGCTGTACTTTGATTGACTAGAATGACCAATTTTCCTTCTTCAAATCCGCCTTCTTTTTCAGTATAATATTCTTCTCGTTCTGCATTATGACTATGGGTGAAAATAACTAGTTTCTTTCCAGACAGAAATTCATCGGCTAAAGCAACAGAGGCATCTACTACCCCTCCCAGATTAAAGCGTAAATCTAAAATTAAAGATTGCATCCCTTGCTTTTTTAAGTCAGACAAGGCTTTTTTAAACTCAGGCATAGTTAAAAAATTATAACGCCCCACCTTTATAAACCCTACCTTATCTGTAAGCATGTGTGCCGCATCCACACTATGAAAAGGGACTGGTGCTCTTTGAATACGAATACTTTGTATCATTCTATTTCTTTCATACACAATATTCACAAAGGTGCTATCTGGCCCTTTAATCCGATTAGCAATTGTATCCATTCGTAAGCCTAACATAGATTGTCCATCGACTTTTACTATTAAGTCCCCTCGTTCTAAGCCAGCTTTATCTGCAGGACCATCAAGTGTTACATCAATAATCATCGCTTTATCTGCGACGGGATAAAGAGAAATACCTATACCTTCATCCGTAAAACCTTTATCTGCCTGTTGCTGTCTGTCTAATTCCGCTTTCGATTGATATTGAGAAAAAGGATCTAATGTTTTAAGCATGCTTCTCAAGGCAGTCTCTACTAAATAATCATTATTTGTGGAATCCACATAATGGTTTTGCAGATAGAACATTGCCCAATCTAATTTTTTCCCCGCATCTCCTCCGTAATATTCGGGTTCTTCTTTTATGGTCTTTTTCTCTTGTGCATGAAGCGGAAAAGACACTATTGTCAAGCAGAACAGGATTATTAGATAGGGAATATAATACGTTTTGTATTGCATATATTTTGAGTATTAAAATAGGAAGTAATGGGACAAGAATAACTTAATAACTCACGCTTCGATCCCTGCGTGCTTAGCCTTGGCTCATTACTTAGTGAATGTGGAAACCACATCTAGCTAACGAAATAAATAGAGATTAAGTAACACCTGTCTTGTTAATTTTTCATTTTTCATTCTTAATTTTTCATTCCGACTGGCATTTTTTATGAAAACCTCCTAAATTTGCGAGCTTAATTTTAAAAACATACTTTTTTAAACTTTTTTGCATGATTATTATAGAGGTAAAAGACAAAGAATCTATAGATAAAGCATTAAGAAGATATAAGCGAAAATCTCAGCAAATTGGGATAATTAAAGAATTGCGTAAGCGAAAGCATTTCACAAAACCATCTGTAGAGCGCAGAGCAGAAATCTTGAAAGTGGCTTATAAAATGAAGAAATTCGGGGTATAAGCTAGGAGCAACAATTCCTTAGGAATGTGTATGGAATAGGTTCGTAATTTAAGGTAACTTATTTTGTGAGTAGTTTTGATTTAATGAAGGAGGAGCAAACACCGTTTGTGAACCGCAGTGCGGATTAGAGTGCTTGATGATTTGATTGAATTAAAGTGAAAAATAAACGCAAAAGAAGTAGTAGAAGTTATTAAGTCGTTTCATATACATCCCTTTAGGAAAGCATAAATTACCTTAGTAGGCGGGAAAGTCTACTAGGGTTTTTCTGTTTATGGACAGAGGAACAGGAAGAAAATGCTATATTGGTTAGAATTTTTAGGGAATATGTACTATATTTAAAAATGGTACACTAAATCGACTTTAATTATTGAGTACTTCATTGCTCCTTTTACTTTGAAAAGAGGTAAGTCTTTAATAAATAAATGATTAAGTAATCGGACAAAAATAAGCTACCTTTTTATTTTTTGATTGTATGATTGCAAAATTGTGTGATTGTATATGTGACATGCACAATCATACAATCACACAATCTTGCAATCATTTAAAGTTGTTAGCTTATTTTTGTCACACTACTTAATTGCATAAATGAGTAAATTTTGGTCAGGTAAACAATTCAAGCATTCTATTTAAACAAAGAGCAGCTGCCTTATTTATTCTTTTGCTCATCCATTCAGGAACGCTGTAAGAATAAATATTACTTTTTTGGGTAGGTTATTTTGTTCTTAGTTTTTTCTTTAAAAATGGGATTTATGTTGATATAATGACCATTTTTAAAGAGAAAAATAAGGACAAAAGAATCAGCCAAAAAGTAACATTTATTTTTTCAGCGTTCCTCATGGAGCATTTACTAAAAAAGACAGCTTTCGTTTATCAATAAATGAAGTCCTTCTAGGCCGTTAGCAAAAACTAAAACTGAGAAAATACACTACTTAAAAACCTATATTCATGAGAAAATTAATGTTCTGCATTGCTTTTATAGCATTTACAGGAACTATGCTACAAGCGCAATGCACTCAATCCAACCAAAACGGAATTCATGTTGTCCAATATGGAGAAACTCTTTATCGTATCTCTAAACAATATAATATTACAATTGATAATATTCGAGAATGGAACGGGATGCAGTTCAATGAGATATTGAGTGTATGTCAGGTATTGAAAGTGAATGGGCCAGAAGTCTTTGTTGATCGGGGTAGAGCACAAACGCAAACTACGAGATATACGCCAACGCCAAGGTCTACTTACCAAAAACAAACAGGGGGGAAGCATGTCGTTAGACAAGGTGAAACTATTGCCCAAATTGCTAATCTGTATGGCTATTCCGAGCAGCGATTTAGGGAATTCAATGTATTGCAAGCAGGACAGGAATTAACACTTGGATCAGTTTTGTTATCTACAGATTGTGCTTGTACTCGAGCGGCTTACTCCGAACATTCTAATGGCTTATTCTCTGGTCAATGGAACGAGCAATTAATAGCAGAGACTACGAACAATTATACGTCAACTGCTAATAACTACACGCCACCAGTTAATGCTAATTACGTAAATCCATATTATACACCGCCTTCAGAGCATACGAAGAGCCCTCAATATACTAACAATAACGATGAACGAGTATTTGCTACTTCTTGGGGTAGAGCTGCGAATAACAATCAAAGAAATACGAACAATTATAATGGAAATACCTCTAATAATACGACTTGGAGGCAGGCACCAACAAATACGAATCCACCAGTTGCTAATAATGGCCGACAAAATGCGAGTGCCTATAATAGAGCGAAGCCCAGGTGCTTACATGACGAATGAAGAACAAACGATGATTGATGAAATCAATTTAGTGCGTTCAAATCCTGCAGGCTATATCCAGTATGTAGAGCAGTATATCCGAGATATTCGTAGTGGAAAGGCGTTTGGTAGTTCTACCAATGTTGCCTATGAATTAATCGATGAATTAAAAAGAACCCCACCTTTAACTGTATTAAAACCCGTAGAATGCTTGTATCAAGCGGCTAAGAGTCATGGTCAAGAAGCAGTGCGAAAAGGTAGCTCTGATCATCAAGGTTTAGATGGTTCTTGGCCTTGGGATCGAGCAAAGCGTGCTTGTCCACAAATGACAGATGGAAATGAAAATCTAGTAGGTGGTCCCTCTAATATTAGAGAGGCGGTCATGTTATTATTAGTGGATGATGGCATCAGTAATCGAGGACACCGAAAAACTTTATTGCAAAAAGATTGGAAGTATGTTGCTTGCTACAAGAGTGGTAAGGTAGGTAGAATGCCTAATAGTTGGGTGCAGATGTTTGGGAATTAGAATTAGTCTTTGGTTGTTGGTATTTAGTCTTTGGTTGTTGGTCTTTAGTCTTTAGTAAAAAGAGTTTGCAAGGGCTTGATTTTTGTACAAAAACTTGCAGAATCTTACCAAAGACTAAAGACCAACAACCAAAGACCAATAACTAAAGACCAACAACTAAATTTCTGTAAACAAACCTACTGGCACATCCACCAATACTTCAATTTCTGTCAAAGCATTCTTGCCTCGATTTCCAGATAGTAATATTTTGCCGTGCGGCTTATAATCCAGCCAAGGAATTTGAAATCTAGGAATGGTATCCGCATAATTAGGATAATAATCCCATTGACTAATGAGCTGCGATTGTTGATCTACATACACCAAATACTTATTATCAGGTGTTTTGCCCACCCCTTTATAGGTTAATTGTAGCACCTCCGACAAGTCGCCCAACTGTGTAGTATCTGTGCCCATATATTTTAAAGTAACTCCCGTATCTTTTAATTTAAAAGGCAAGACCAGCCAATAAGCATCATTAATCCATACGGATTCTCCTTTTGCCATTAGTTGTTCATGGATAGGATCTCCTTTTAGAAAAAGACTATCGTTACGCATAGCTTTTCCTTCCTTACTATGCAGATTTAGTAAGATAGTTAAATCTTCTTTTAAGAAATCAATACGCACATCTCCCGTATGCCTATCCCAAGCTAATTTCCTGGACCCAAAGAAATTCCATTTTATTATACGCGTGTCTTCCCAATTTTGACGCCCGCCAACGGCAGCAACTACCTGGTCCGCTATAGCAATGGCTTGTGCATCTGAATTAGTTGCATCAAAACCTGCTGCGGGTGGATTGCCTTGTATTTTTACTTTTTCAACTGTTTGTTGACAGGCCAAGAGTAGTAGGAATACTACTAGGCTGTAGAATACATTTTTCATGATTGTTGTTTTTGAAAGATAGATGAATTTGTCTAATCTTTCTATATTATTTCTTGCGCAGTCTGAACTTCTCGACGCACCAAATCCATATACCCACTACTCAGCCGTTGGCTAATAGGACCAAATGTTCCTTTTCCAATTATTCGCCCATCTATTTTTGTAACAGGAGTTACGCCGCCGAATGTTCCTGTAACAAAAGCTTCATCTGCCCCATATACATCAAAAAGAGAAAAGTCTTTTTGTTTGCAAATCAAGCCATTTTCTTCTGCTACACGAATGATATTCCCTCTCGTAATTCCATTCATACAATACTGACCAGTAGATGTCCAAACTTCTCCTTTGGTAACAATAAAGAAATTGGTGGCATTACAAGTAGCAACAAAACCATTAATATCTAGCATTAAGGCTTCATCGGCCCCCGCTTCAATAGCTTGTACTAAAGCCATTACTTCATGTAGTTTGCTATGGCAATTTAATCTTGGATCTAAATAATCAGGGTGCCCTCGACGGATGGTGCTTGTAAATAAAGTGACGCCTTTATTTTGACTTTCTTTTGACGCCTTTTTATGTTCTGCAATAATGACCAAATTAGGCCCACTAATCGTTAGTCGAGGATCTTGAGAGGGTGTTTTTTTGATACCTCTCGTAATCATAAAACGACAATGCACATTATCGGTCATGTTATTTGCTCTCAGCGTGTACCAGATTTTTTCTGTTAACTCTGAGCGAGTCATTTTTAAGTCCATGCCTATCGTAGCCGCTGCCGTCCATAGTCTGTCTAAATGTAAATCTAAAAAGACTAATACGCCATCGTATAAGCGAACGGCTTCCCATATACCATCGCCCACTAAATAGCCACTATCAAAAACAGAAATTTTGGCTTCAGCGCGAGGTTTTAGTTCCCCATTGATATAGATTAATACGTCTTCGTTTCTTTTGTCTGGTAAAGCATTATGTGTACCGTGTACTTCTTTCATATTTCTTTGGATGAGGGGGTAGGAGTCAGGGTTAGGAGTCAGGCTGTACTGGATGGCTAAATAGATTTAATAGGACACGGATTAGACTGGATCAAACGGATGAAGACGGATTTTTCAAGCAATGGTTTGAGTTACGTAAGGTATCCCCTTATAGCTTGAGTACTTATTTCTTTGCTTCTAAAAATCCGTCTCAATCCTTTCAATCCGTAAAATCCGTGTCCTATTAAATCTAATTAGCCATCTAGCACAGCCTGACTCCTAACCCTGACTCCTGACTCCTAATTATAATCAAAAAACCGAAGGTAAGAAAAAACAAGATTTCTATATCCAAAGAGTTCGTTTTTTAACTAGAACTTTCTACATTCGATATAAAATTGAAAGAAGTGTAGAAGTAAGTTCTCAATGTTGAATTTTGAATGATTGAATTTTGAATAAAACGAGCCGCAACAAGACGAAAACGCTTAGATTTAAGACGACCGCCCATTCAAAATTCAAAATTCTTCATTCAAAATTGAGAACTTACGTGTAGAATAAAACGATGGCAGCGTCTGTACATCCACGCTTTGTCTTAAATAAAATCTATGAAAAAACGGATTAATATCTGGTCAAGCCCCAGAAATGTGTCTACTGCTTTTATGTATGCCTTTGCGCAAAGGGCCGATACGACCGTGGTAGACGAGCCTTTATATGCGCATTTTTTAACAAAATCAGATAGAGGAGGGGACCATCCTGGGGAACAAGAAATTCTGGAAACAATGGAACAAAATGGCTTGAAGTTAATTGATCAATTGCTGCATAGGGAATATCCAAAAAAGCACGTACTTTTCAAACAAATGACCCACCACTTACTGGAATTGCCTACGGACTTTTTAGCAGTTATGGACAATGTTTTATTAATTCGAGATCCTAAAAGAATTATTGCTTCTTATAATAAGGTTATCACTAATCCACGAATACAAGATATTGGGATTAAAATGCAATACGATTTATTTCAACATCTATCAAAAGCAGGCAAGGTGGCTGCCGTTGTAGATGCTAAGTATTTATTATTGAATCCTCGAAAAGTGTTATATCAACTTTGTGAACAATTGGAAATTCCTTTTGATGAAAATATGTTATCCTGGAAGAAAGGGCCTATTCCAGAAGATGGTTGTTGGGCGAAGTATTGGTATGAGAACGTGCATAACTCCACAGGTTTTATGCCTTATAAAGAGAAAGATATACAACTTTTTAGTAATTTAGCAGCACTCGAAAAAGCTTGTTTGCCTTATTATGAATATTTGTTAAAGTATGCTATAAAGGGGTGAACGGATTGCGAGTGGCGGGTTGCGGGTTGCGGGTTGCAAATTAGACATTCAAAATTGCGGATTGCTAGTTGCGATTTGCAAACTAAATATTCAAAGTTAAGGTTAAAGGGTTGCGATTTGTAAACTATCCGTAAGAGTAGTAACCGCAATCTATAACTTTCAAAACTAAAATAATTATAGGATGATGACTTACGAAGTTGACGAATTTTAATCTAATTGCGTTGGTATGCTAGAGCGGCAACTCGTTAACCCGCAACCCGCCAACTCGCAACTTATCATCCCACAATTTTTAAACAATGAAATTAAAATTAATCTTTTTATGCCTATGCTCTTTAAGTGCTTATATGTACTTAGAAGCACAAATTACTGATCCAAAAGCGACCGAAGTTTGGGAACCAGAACCAAGGGCTGTTACTCCTGGAGTAGGAACGGCTGCGCCATCCGATGCGATCATTTTATTTGATGGAACTAATATGGATAATTGGACCAACCTAGAAGGTGAAACTGCTGGATGGAAAGTAGCAGATGGCGCAATGACTGTAGTAAAAGGCACAGGGGATATTCAAACCAAACAAAACTTTGGTAGCGTGCAATTACATATAGAATGGCGGACCCCTTCTGTGGTGGTTAGTGAAGGGCAAGGCAGGGGGAATAGTGGGGTGTTTTTACAAAATATGTACGAAGTGCAAGTGTTAGATAATTATAATAATCGAACGTATTCCAATGGCCAAGCGGCTTCTATTTATAAGCAACATTTGCCTTTAGTCAATGCTTGTCGTCCTCCAGGAGAATGGCAAACCTATGATATTATTTTTATGGAGCCTGTTTTTAATGCAGATGGGATGAAGGTCCGCTCGGGTACCTTGACGGTTATTCATAATGGTGTCTTGGTACAGAATAATGTGGAGATTAAAGGGACAACACCTTATATTGGTTTACCTCAAAATCCGGCTCATGGAGATGGGCCGTTGAAATTACAAGATCATAGTAACCCTGTGAGTTATCGGAATATTTGGGTAAGAGAGCTTTAAGAAATGGTAAATGGTAAATGGTAAATGGTAAATGGTAAATGGTAAATGGTAAATGGTAAATGGTAAATGGTAAATGGTAAATGGTAAATGGTAAATGGTAAATGGTAAATGGTAAATGGTAAATATTTTCCGCAGGCAAAATTTTAACAAAAAAGTTGCCTTATTTACTAAGAAATTTCATTTTATTTTTGCGTCTAATTGCGTCTAATTGCGTCTAATTGCGTCTAATTGCGTCTAATTGCGCCTAATTGCGCCTAAGAATTTACCATTTACCATTTCTCATTTCTCATTTCTCATTTCTCATTTTAACCACATCAATTTCCAATCTAAAATGCTCTGCTGTTTTATTACCAATAAGGAAAGCGATTTCTCCAATATGTTCTGCTGGATAATTCGGCATACTCAATTTTCTACCTCTAAAGGCTGGATACATATCTTCCAAATTAATTTCAATGGTTTGCCAATCACGAGTAGTTTGAAAGTGACCAATATAAGAATGGCGGTCCCAGCGATCTGACTTTATACGGAATTGATATTTTTTGCCATCTCCTTTTATTTTTAAAATTACTTTTTTAAAACCTGATATTTCCTGCTGTTGGAAACGATACCTTACGGAGGAAAAACCACCATTATTTTCTAAAGAAACCTTACCTTGAAAAACGGCATGCCCATCAGCACTTATTTCAAAGGAGCTATTGGAACGTCCTCCCATCACGACATCGTTAACTACTCGCCATTGATTTAAATCGCTATTTTCATTAAAGTCAAAAATCGTCATATTGTTACTCAGTAAAATGATTGATAGGAAGAAATAGATAATACGCATGTTTTTGTAACAGAGAATAAGGGAGATGGTTTAAAAATAACTAGGTATAAGAAGTATATAGTAGGAGGTTTCTTTATTTGTGTTTTATTTGCTAATTTGTAATTCCTTACTTTAAACTTTAATGTGTTTGCATGAAAAAACGAACCTTTATAAAACATATAGCAGGTGCAAGTATAACTGCAACGCCCTTCTTCCAACACTTAGATGTTTTATTAGAAAGAGTGAAGCATTTATCCCCTTCCGACTTAGCAAAAGACGAAAAATTTTGGTTAGGCATTCGTAGTGGTTATCGACTGAAACCAGATTATATCAATTTAGAAAATGGCTACTATTGTATCACACCAGAAGAAATTTTAGAAAAATATATTCAGCATCTTCGAGAAGTTAATTATCAAGGGTCATGGTATATGCGGACAGTGCAATGGGATAATAAAGATGCGATGGCCCACGGATTAGCGAAGTTGATTAATGCCAATGCGGATGAGGTTTGCATAACTAGAAATACCACAGAATCTTTGGATACCATCATTGGCGGCTATCCTTGGAAAGAAGGGGATGAGGCCGTCATGGCAGAGCAAGATTACGGCGCCATGCTACACATGTTTGAGCAAGTAGCAGATCGCTATGGCGTTGTCAATAAAAAGATTTCCATTCCAAATCATCCGAAATCAGATGAAGAAATAGTGGAGCTGTATGCAAATGCGATTACCCCCAAAACGAAATTGATGATGGTGTGTCATATCGTCAATATCACGGGACATATATTGCCTGTTCGGAAAATATGTGATATGGCGCATAGCAAAGGTGTGGAGGTGTTGGTAGATGGGGCGCATTGTACAGGGCATATACCTGTAGATGTGAAAGCCTTAGATTGTGATTATTATGGAGCAAGTTTGCATAAATGGTTAAGTGTGCCATTGGGTTCTGGCTTGCTTTATATCCGCAAAAATAAGATTGCGCAGATATGGCCTCGCTTTGCCGATTGGAGGAAAGAACCAGATGATATTCGTCGATTGAATCATACAGGTACGCATCCTGTTCATACGGATTTGGCTGTTGGAAATGCTTTAGAATATTTGGAACGATTGGGATTAGACAATAAGACTGCTCGCTTGCGCTACCTCCAAAATTATTGGACCGATCAAGTAAGAGATTTGCCAAATGTGATTGTTAATACGCCAAAAGAAAGACATCGCTCTTGTGGGATTGCGAATGTGGGGATCAGAGATATGAAGCCGCATGATTTAGCTAAAAAACTATTGGATGATTACAGAATCTGGACGGTTGCTATAGATGGAGTAGGGGTGCAGGGTTGTCGGATTTGCCCTAATATTTATACGACTATTAAAGAGTTAGATGTGTTTGTTGGGGCATTGAGGGAAATGGGGAAATAAAGAACACAGAGACACGTAGGCACAGAGTTAAGATAAAGCTGTTATACTCTGAACGAGATAAAAAAATGATTTTGAAAATCTGTTTATTTGTTTAGGATGTTTAACCGTTTACACGGTATAGCGAGTAAACAGTTAAACAATTTGTACCTATTCAGCACGGCTCGCATGAACTCCCCCCGCCCCCCTCTTAACGAAGAGGGGGAGATGTCTACGATTGAAAATTTCGTTTCGGAGACGTCTCCCTCCCTTTTTAAGGGAGGGTTGGGGGGAGTTCATGCGAGCGTGCTGAATAGGTACAACAATTTCAACAAATAAACAATTATTGAAAATCACTTTTTTACCCCGTGCAGAGTATACATACGTACTCTGCGCGCAGTAAATATTGAATAGCCTTATTTTACAATAATTCTCTGTGCCTCTGTGCCTGCTCCAAAGGCACGTAGGCAGGTTCAATCTTCTAGTAAACTCCATAACGCTTCATTTACTATATTCGGCAAGGTTACCTGCAACTCAGGCGTTCTCGCCATTTCTCTTTTCAAAGCGAAAATAGCCTCTTCATTTCTAGCCCAACTTCTACGAGCAATCCCATTATTCACATCAAAAAATAACATTCGTTGTAATCGAATACTGGCTTCTTCAGAGCCATCTAAGACTAAACCAAAACCACCATTCATTACCTCACCCCAACCTACGCCACCACCATTATGTATAGACACCCAAGTAGCACCACGGAAGCTATCGCCAATTACATTATGGATCGCCATATCTGCCGTAAATTTACTCCCATCGTAGATATTACTAGTTTCCCGGTAAGGAGAATCGGTGCCACTAACATCGTGGTGATCTCTACCTAAAACGATAGGGGCAGTCAAACGCCCCTCAGCAATAGCTTCATTAAAAGCTTGCGCTATTTTTAAACGCCCTTCTGCATCTGCATATAAAATTCTAGCTTGCGAGCCAACCACCAATTGATTCTTTTTGGCCTCTCGTATCCATTGTATATTATCTGCTAATTGTTGTTGAATTTCTTTGGGAGCAGTTGTTTTTATTACTTGCATCACCTCTAATGCAATTTGATCGCTTGTCTCCAAGTCTTCTGGATCGCAAGAAGTACAGACCCATCTAAATGGACCAAAACCATAATCAAAACACATAGGGCCTAAAATATCTTGCACATACGAAGGGTACTTGAAATCTATTTGATTAGTCGCCATCACGTCAGCACCTGCTCTAGAAGCTTCTAGTAAAAAAGCATTTCCGTAATCAAAAAAGTAAGTGCCTTTAGCCGTATGTTTATTGATTGCTGCGGCATGTCTTTTTAAAGAAACTTGTACTTTTTCTTTAAAAGCAATTGGGTCAGCACTCATTAATTGATTCGACTCTTCATAGCTTAAATCAACTGGATAATAACCGCCCGACCAAGGGTTGTGCAAAGAAGTTTGGTCAGAACCTAAATGAACAAATAAATCTTCTTCGTAAAATTTTTCCCATAGATTTACGATGTTTCCTAAATAAGCAATAGACACCACTTCCTCCTCAGTTACGGCTTTCTGAACTCTACTTACTAACTTGTCTAAGTCTTCAAATAACTCATCTACCCATCCTTGTGCGACTCTTTTTTTAGCTGCTTTGGGATTGACTTCTGCACAGATCGTAATACAACCTGCAATATTACCTGCTTTAGGTTGCGCCCCGCTCATGCCGCCTAAACCCGCCGTTAAAAATATTTTCCCTGCTATTTTCTCTCCTACTTTTAATTTTCTCCTAAAGGCATTTAAGACCGTTATAGTTGTGCCATGTACGATGCCTTGTGGGCCGATGTACATATACGATCCAGCCGTCATTTGTCCATATTGCGTAACACCCAAGGCATTGTATTTTTCCCAATCATCTGGTTTTGAATAATTGGGTATCATCATGCCATTGGTGACGACTACTCTTGGCGCATCTTTGGAAGAGGGAAATAAACCCATTGGGTGTCCAGAATACAGATGAAGTGTTTGAGTGTCTGACATACTCGATAAGTATTGCATCGTGAGTAAGTATTGCGCCCAATTTTGAAAGACACTTCCATTGCCGCCATAAGTAATTAATTCATTTGGATGTTGAGCAACGGCAGGGTTTAAGTTGTTTTGTATCATCAACATAATGGCAGCGGCTGATTGACATTTGGCTGGA